>MNCI01010893.1:108563-151858 GCA_015680685.1 Gnetum montanum
TAGTCCTTGGAGTTCAACCGGATCGCACGTGTAACGCTCGTATTCGTATGGTTGAGTGTTGGGGGTACCTCGCCACTCATCAATTCTCAACAAGAGCTTTGAATTCTTTGAATTTTCTAGATCCAAATATTTCTAGAATAATCATCAACAAATAAAACATAATACATAGCACCTCCAAGAGAACTTATTGTAATATATTTAACTGGGTTATATACATCACTATGTATTAGTTCTAATATTTGAAGAGATTTAGCATTACTTTTTTGAAAATTGTGATGCCTCTATTTACCATGAAGACAAGGATGGTAGCAATCTAAGGAATCTTTTGAAAACTTAAATTTACTTTCCTTGTAAATTTCCTAAAGTCTTTTTTCACTAAGATGTTCCATTCTTTTATGCCACAAATAAATACTTGAATTAAAATCAATAACTGTAAATGCACTTAATTTTTTCTTTGATGTTTGAGGTTCTAATTTATACAACTTGCCTATTTTAATTTCAAAATCCAAAAGAGATGAACCATATAGTATTAAACATTTTTTTATCTCTAAAGATAATAGTTATTCCTACATCATCTAGTTCACTTATAGAAAAAAGCTTTTTAGTAAGTGTTGAAACATGACGTACATTGGAAATTGATTTAACTGCTTCATTATTAAACTAAATCTTTGCCTTTCCATAACCTACAAATTTTCAAAAACCATCATTATCCAATCTTAACATTTTGAGATCGGATGTTGTATACTCACTAAGTCAATTAACATGTGAAGTGTAGTGATGAGATGCACATGAGTCCACATAACATGAATATGTATTAGCATTATCGAAAGATGATACAACATACAAATCTCACTCTTGAGCAAGAGGGACTTTATCATTTTTTGATACATTATTTTTGGAGGGTTTTTACAATCTTTCTTTACATGACCAACTTTATCACAATTCCAACATTTAGGTGTTGTCTTTACAAATTTTTGAGGCTTATTCTTAAATTAAGACCTCTTAACAAACTTTGGCTTTATATCATTTTTGATAAAAAAATATACATCATTTTAAGGAGTAGAAGTTTTCCTTCTTGCTTCCCTAGACAAAAAGTAACTAAAAATATGATAAAAAATAAAGCTAGTAGATGTATTACTTACAACCATCACAAATGTATCCCATGAATTTGGAAGTGTGTTGAAAAGTGTGATGCACTAATCTTCCTCATCCATTTTCATCCCCATCGATTGCAATTGATGGATCAACATATTGAAGGTATTCAGATGTTTTGTAATAATAGTACATTCAACCATTTTACAATTATACAATCATTTCTTTAACAAAATCTTATTGGTTAGGGATTTTATTTGATACAAAGTTTGCAGTTTATCCTGTAAATCTTTAACAAAAGAAATGTTGAAAACAACTACGCAATATTGAATCTAAAAGACATAAATAAATTGTACTTATCACCTTTAGGTTCAGCATTTTCCACTCTTCATTAGACATTTTCTTAGGATTCACTCCTAAAATTGAACTGTGCTAGTCCTTTTTAATGAGGAGTGCCTCCATCTTGATCTTTCATAATTCATAGTTAGACCCATTGAATTTTTCAATCTCAATTTTGGACAAAGATTTGGTCATGATTTTTCCATGTAATTACTTGGACAAAATAATTGTGATGTATGGAACCAAGATTTGATACCACTTGTTATTTCTAGTCTTTTGCACATAATACTAACAAAGTTTTTAGATAGAATAAAGAATAATGTAAAAATTGATAAGACACAGAGTTACCCTAGGAAAAACCTTTAAGGCAAAAAATCCAAACAAAAATTGATTCTTGAATCATTAACAACAACACAACTTCAAGATTGATTTATACAGAAAATTAGTGAGTATAATGGAAAAGAATGACAAGGAAGAATTGCAACTTAGGCATTGGCCATTGTTGTATTGTGTTATATTAAGGATTCTCCCTTAGAGCTCCTTATATATTGCTAGGGTTACAAAAAAAAATCCAAAATAAATGGGATAAGGTAATTTATTTTTGATGTGGATTGGTATGATAACTAAAATTAAAACATAGGAATTATGAAATGGTTAATAATAATAATTTAAAAAATAGCATAATAGAGGTAGAAATATTTGTGGTGGAGAAAATCAAGGTAGATTTTCCTTCATCCCTTCATCCACCTTGCACTTGAAGTGCTCCATTGCATCAAATTTGTATGCAACAGCACTGGAGCCATTGAGGCCATTGTAAGTGCCATTATGCATGGTCATTGTTTTGAGATCTAGCAACACCAAGCCATGCTTGGTCAAAAAAAGAAGGCACTACTTCAAAACAGCTAGTGATGAGTGGCAAGGTACCCCCTATGCTCAACCATACGAATTACAAGCATTCATGGATGATTTGGTCGAATTTTGTGGATGAGACTCTTTGTAGATCATTATGCTCTGATCGTAGTTTGCTATCTGCCCACTTGGACTAGTGGTAGATTTTTCATGTATGGTTTAGTCTAAATTGAGGCATATGATGTTTATTAGTTTATGTTTTATAAATTTGATCACCTACAACAAGAATGAAAGGTAAAGTAATTGAAGATCTAATTTATCTACTACCTAGCTAACCTAACACAAGTACCCGTCCCACTTTCCTGGACACATCTTGAACAAATATAGCACTACTGGGCTAGCAAATGTTAAGTGTTGTTGGGTTACCAAGCACTATATGTATGCTCAAAGTTTCATGCTTGAGTTCATTAACAACTAGAAATTAATTGCTTAATTTAAATGCATTAAAGTAAAGTGAATGAAAGTAAGTTGCATTAAAGGAAAAATTAATCTATTCTTAGTGCTGCAAGGATTGTTAAAGAGTTCATTTTTATTTCTATCATACTACTATTCTTAGGTACATTAGTGTTTGAACAAAGAACGACACACACTTAGACTCCTTCTGCGAGCACTTAGAAAATATTTTAACTCTAGAGAAAATAAACTACAAGAGCTTCGCTACTCTATCTAGAAACTACAAAAATTGATATGAAAACTAGAGTCTAGGCACTATATTTATAGGCCAATGTATATATGGCGACGTTGGGTATCCAACATCGCATCCAAATCCCAATGTTTCATACCTAACATTGTGGTGACAACAAAATGTGTTTCATCATACCCCCACGACTAAATGAAAACTTGTCCTCGAGTGTATAAGAGGAGGAACAAGTTCCTTAAAAAATATTGTAAAGGTATGGGATTATTGACTGACATACAAACTAACTCAAATGGAAAAATAGATGCTGAGTGTCCAAGTGTATGGAATTAGAACTATTTATAAAATTGGGTATTCATGATAATAGAAGTGAACACCCTGGATAACATTGACATCCAACACCTCTTGATAGCTGAAGAATGAGAGAGAAGAGATTCAATGATCATGAATGATCCTCATTATATGGTATTGTTGCATCATACTTGGTGAAGGTACTGTTGCTTCCAATCCATGCTTTCCACTACAATCACAATGCAATATGTAACAAATAGCTCGTAAGTACCTTGTCTCGTTAGTTGTTACAGTTGGCTAGGTTGTGATTGTGATAGATTAATTCTTTTAGTCATGTTAGCAAGAAGGCTGACAATAGGGTAAAATAGATAAGTGGTCCATTAAATTTGAAAATGTTTGACATAAGGAAATGTTTGAAGAGGTAATTCACAACAATAAAAAGGAAAGTTCACTAAAAAAATGTTGTGAAGATGTGCACAATTGGATGTCATTGATAGGCTAAACAGAAAGAATTTGATTGTAAGAGTGTCTAAGGGTAAAGAACTTAACTAACCCAACCAAAAGATATGCAAGTGGGTCCTCTCAAAAGTAGACATATGCCTTTTATGCCCTTGCATAACTTCAAACCAAAGAGTATATGGGCTCCATGGATTATTAATGGTTACAAAAAGTTAAGTACAAAAACCTAGAAGAAACTAACTAAGAATTCTAACACAGCAAACTAGGACATCGAACCAGAACATGAAACTAACAGTGAGGTGAGATATAGAAAGTGTAGATGGATGAGACAGAGTGGAATGGAGTTTCTAATTAAGGTTACATAAAGCCCCTTGTGGAATTTGTGGTTAAATGACTTGATAGGATCCATCCTTAGTTCAGAGTAAAACCAACCACATTCAATGACTTTGCATCGTCATTTTAAGACCAGTCCATCCCCTAAGACACAAGATTGCTCCCATAGAACAACAACTATTCCTTATTAAAGAAGAAAAGAGAAGTAAAAAGCAAGGAAGGGCCTTAGTTAGAGGGGACCTTCAAGCATGGGTAACATGCCTTTCTAATCCCATAACTAGTGCCTGTAGCCCATTTATTATGTGATTTGAATTCACATATTTTTTTTTGCTTTTTGAAATGGGAATTATACCATGCAAAGATGTATGTGTTTATTTTGTCCAAGGGGTGTGCTTTGAATTCCCATCATTTTTTTGTGATGAGAACTACATCATGCAAAGACTTATTCAACTTCCTTTATTGGTCAACATAGAACGATAAGAAATCCATGAAAACACACATGCACCTAAGTAAATAGAAAAGCATAAAGAATACCAAACCCCCTTGAAGTCATGCCCTATTCAAACCTTGGAATCCTTTCCAATTCTAGAAACTACCAAAGTCACAATTTCATTAAAGTTTCATTAATGAAAAATGGACTGCACATTTCCAGAACAAGGAAAACCATAGAGTTTGTGGATGGGTGTATGTTGTGGACTCACTACATGTTGCATGAAAAAGAACCATGTCTTAATTGTTAGTAACAAAATTCAAGTCCAAAGACTAGACACCAACAATAATATAACAAAAATAGTACATACCACCATTGAACAACGCATTACCACTGTACTTGGCACTTATTAACAAAAAGTTAGAAAATCACACCAAAATAAAATAAAAGAAAATATAAAAGAAAGTGTAAAATTTTTAAGAAATATAAAATTTACTAAAAATGGTGTAAAACAAAAATTAGAAAAGATTAATTACATGAAAACAAGAATATGTAAAATAAAGAATGTGTAAAACAAAAATTTGTAAAATAAAAAGATGAAAAACACTTAAGAATCATGAAAACTAGAATGGGAGATAAGCCCCATGAATAAAAATTTGGCCATGGCAAGGATTAATAACTAGATGAGTAAGATCCATACATGTATGAAACATTTGAAACCTTTCATGCCCCAACCACTGGGTGCTTGTTGGTGGTGTGGTGGCTGAATAGAAAAATTATTGGTCATACACCTAAGTGTTATATGTATGGTGGATTAGGATATGAGGTGTGTTAACATTATGGATGACTATCCCGTGGTTTCACCCTTGATCATGAGATGATGTGCATGGATGTATTTGCCTCCCCACACTTGTAGATTCATTAGTTGAATTTAGGATTGGAGTACTGATGGATGGCAGCCTTTGTGTATGGTTAGAGGACATTGGTTGAGATAAGGAAGGTAATGCACCAAATTTGCACTGTGCTAGCTCGGATGATGTGGTGGATCCACTCATGGTTTTCTTTGCTTACGATGTTTCCTATGTTTTGGTTGGGACCCGCTGGTGTCAGCATGTCTATGCACATTTGTAGCACAAGTGACACTCATTTGTGGATATTATGATGCTGAACCTTCTTGAGTTACTAGTGATGGCATATAAGGAGGTGAATTATGAGAATATCAAGGGTAGGTTGGATGGTAAGAGACGTGAGGTGGTGAACCTTCAGGGTATGTCATGTATTGATGATACTCAGAAGAGTGGTAGTGGTGATTAGAAGTAGAGGATGTAGAACTAGTAGGATAAATAGGATGTTGAACATAATATCTATGTGGTTTCAGAGGATAGGAATGATTTGGTGGTGGCCTCCATCATGACTGTGGTTGTTGCCAATGTGTTTGATGACCATGTTGAGGCTAATAATAAGTTCCCCTAGGATGGTACGAGTGGTTGTGGGACTGTCTATAATTACCTTGTGGGATAGGAAATCTCCCAAGCATGTGCTTTTGCAAAAACTTTAGATTTAAGGCACCTATCCAATACTTTTGTAGATGCAACAAGACTAGGAAATGGGCCTTCAAATGGTCATATATGTAGATGTCACATCCATTATCTTCATTTGTAGTTGAGTCTATAGCCTCACTTTCATTAGCCACTTTTCTCGTTTGTTGAAAAGTGTTCCTAGTTGTTTCTTGGTTTTGTATCATTTGTTTATTGTGATCACATGGCTTATTTTACATGATCCTCTCCTTGACCATCTCAATGAAATTTATAATGTTTTTACATACCCATTTGGACATCCTATTAAACTTTGCTTCAAGTTTATCAATAGACTTTTGTATTGACAAGGTTTGTTGCAAGACCACGTTATTGAGAGTGGTTTCATTCTCCTTACCATAGGTTTGGACCTCCTTCTATTGAAGAGTTGGGTCCCATTGATATTTCTCAACATTCTCCCATTTGCATATCTCTCCTTATTCTTTTTCCACATGTTCATTCAGCTCTTGGATTTGATGGGCTTGTAGCTCATATAATTGCCCTAGGGCATACATCCAAAGGATTTCCCTTGTTTCATTATGAAGCCCATCTGTGATGTGGAAAAGTTACCTTTCCTTAGAGAAACCATGGCCTGGGCATCTATTCAGTAAGGTATAATATCTATCTAAGGCCATGTCCAAGGGTTCATGTTGTTCTTGCTTCCACTCTTGGATCTGTCTCCTCAAGTTGGAAACCCTTGCACAGGTTTGGTATTTCTCGTTGAAAAGTTCTAGCATTGTAGACAATCATCAAATTGAGTTTAATCTCAATGATCTATAACACACTTTAGCTTTATCAATTAGTGTTTTAGGAAAGAGCTTGAGCTTTTTCCATCCACTTTTAATGTTGTAGAAGGCACATGCATCATGGAAGGCTTGTAAATGATGTTGCAGATTTGAATCATAGCCTCTTGCAAATTTAGGAATATTATTCATGTCCAACTTGGCTAAATGACTCTTTTTTCAATGCTTGCAAGATATCCTAATGACCTCTATGATATGCATTAGGCTCTTAGTCGCTAGCAGGGGTTCATCGTTATCAAACAAATTATGAGGGAAATGCCTATCTTTATTGATTTGATCATGATGATGCTATTTGTGATCTTTCCCATGGGTTTGATTTCATTTTTTAGCCTAACCCTTTAGTGGAGCCTTATCTCTATACCTACATTCATCTTCATTAGAACTAGAAGTTGAAGGGAAAGAGGAAGATGAAGAACTCAAAGAATTGCCATGGATTTTGTGATGTTCCTTTGGGTTCCTTGATTTATCTTTTCTAAGTTTAGAGGAGGTCCTAGGTCTTGATGCCTCCCGTAGTTTAAGACTTACATCATCTCCTCCAAGATTGTTTGCCTTAGGTGAATGTAGTCTTTGAGTGTCTTCAAGGTGATCATGATGATAAGAAACCCTTGCATAAGTTTGATCACTCTAATTTTCTTCATCATATATCACGGTATTTCTCCAATGAATGTGTTCACTATATAGTGCATTGTCATTTATGTGTGGGAGAGACATTGTCACTGGTTAATAGTGTGTGATTTAATATTTTTTGAAAGATATATCATTAATACCTTTTACAGTGATCGTGTATGATATAACTAATCTAGATAACTAGCACCATTCCTAGTAGTGGCACCAATGATGAGTGGCAAGGTACCCTTATGCTCAACCATACAAATCACAAGCATTCACACATGATTCGGTTGAATTCCATGGATGGGACTAGTTATAGCATTTAGATCATTATGCTTTGATCGTAGTTCGTTGTCTTTCCACTTGGACTAGTGGTAGCTTTGTCATGTATGGTTTAGTCCAAAGTAAGGCATATGATATTTATTATTTTATGTTTTATAAATTCGATCACCTACAACAAAAATGAAAAGTAAAGTAATTGAAGATCTAATTTATCTATTGCCTAGCTAGCCTAACAAAAGTACCTGTCCCACTATCCTAGACACATCCTAAACACATATAACACTGTTGGGCTACCTAACGTTAAGCATTGCTAGGTTACCAAGTACTACATGTATGCTCAAAGTGGTTGTGCCTGTGTTCATTAACAATTGGAAATTAATTGCTTAATTTAAATGCATTAAAGTAAAGTGCATGAAAGTAAGTTTCATTAAAGGAAACATTAATCTATTCTCAATGCTACAAGGATTATCAAAGAGTTTGTTTTTATTCCCATCACACTACTATGCTCAGGTACATTAGTGTTCAAACAAAAAACTATACACACTTAGACTCCTTTTCTAGGCACTCAGAAAATATTTGAACTTTAGAGAAAATAAATTGCAAGAGATTCACTACTCCTACTAGAAACTACAAAAACTAATATGAAAACTAGAGTCTAGGCACTATATTTATAGGCTAGTGTATATACCCTGACATCAGATATCCAACATCACATTTAGACCTTGATGTTACATACCCAATGTTGCAGCGACAACAAAACATGTTTCATCAACTAGAAACCTACTCCACAACTTCGTGAAATGTTTCATCCTTAAGGAAAAACCTAAGTCACCCCTTGCCTTCATCCACACATAAAAGGTACCATATTTTTCCAATCTAGTGAACCTTTAGCAGCTTAATGTCCTCTCTCTCACTATTGTCATGTGGATGTTTCACATGCTCAAACAAAAGGCAATGACTAACTAGTTTCTATTTGCAATTGTTTCAACCTTTGATGTGTTTTCATTTAATTTTGCAATCAAGAGCAAGGTATAGTTCATAAAGTTTGCAACTTTACATTTGCTATTGAAATGTAAAATGAATCTAAAAAAAATGTAACTAACCCATGGTTGTAGACATTTTTCCCAGCTCCATTCCTCCATTTGATTGGTAAATACTTGATGTTTGAGCTTTCGACATAGTTGGCAATGGATTCCAAGATGACATGCACATAAGCTTTAACTAGTTTGAGTTGTAGTTTACTTCTTTAGTCAATGGCTTAGGGTAAATATTAAATATCTATTATCTAGAATGCTCTTTATTAAAGCAATTTGATATGTTTACATGCATATATCAAAATCTATTAGTTTCATTTTAAAACCCTCATTTTAAATATTTGTATCCATTTTTACAAGAAATAGCTGCGATGTTTGAAAATAAAGTTACAAGAAATGATAACTTATTTTTGGTGTTTTGAGATTTCAAAGATACTAAACATAAAATGGTAAAAAATCCTAATCAACTTTTTCTTGTTTTTTACTTAGAAAATGATTTTAGATTTACATAGAAAATCAGATTGAAAGAAGCTTGACATCATGGCTAGTTTATTTTTGAATTTTTGAATATTCATTACTGCATAGGATTTGCTAATTTTTTATTAGAGTTTAAATTTATTTGGATATTGAATGTTTGGTTTGATTATGTTATGGGATTTGAATAGAATGATGCAAATAAAGATGTGATATTCCTTGATTTGAGTATAAAAACAAGAAACATAGTTTGGGAAAGTTATGTAGGATGATAGGGAAAATGGTCCTCTTTTGGATGGATGTCTCTCTAAGTGCTTATGCTTAGGTCTTTGGATTCTATAGATTGTTTTTATTTTTGTTTCAAATAGTGGGCTACTAATAATGCTTAAAGGGAAATATTTAAATAAATAAAAATCAACATTGCCTTTATTTAAAGAAATTGTAGTTCATTTTAAGATGTGAATTTGAAATATTAAAGGCCTTTTGTTTAGCTTAACATTAATTCGAAGTTATATTTTCTATGATCTCATTATGTAGTATGGGCCAAATTTGAACACTAATTTATTAAGATTTGAATAGTGGCATCTTAAAATTGATAAGTTTCTTTGCAACTAAATAGTCTTTGTCCTTTTACACTTTCAATGAAATTAAAAATTTCTAAGTTAGTTAATTTCATTAGGGTAATCCTAAAGAGGTGGATATGGAATGAAACTCTCATACTATTTTATTTTGGAATCTTTTGGCAAATTCTACTGCCATTTAATGTTTGTATCTACTATCATTAAATAGTTACATCTTTGCTTGTTTTTGGTAGTTATTTTTTAAAAATATTTAAGTATTTGCACTAGAATTTGATCTTACCTAGGTATGATATTATGCTACAATTTTCAAATAGGGACATTTTATTTACCATTAAAGTACTCAGAATCATTCAAATTTTCAATTTGCATATAGGTTTATTAGTGTTTTTGTTTATGCACAAGTTTGTTGTTTCTTGATCTAGCTTCAATTATTCCTAATGCTATGAATACTTGCTAATTTTATGAATTCTAGTGAGAAGATTTGTTGAACAATTTCTACATCTAGGTTTCTTTCTATACAAAAATATGTATTTTATTGTCTACATGTAGATTTCTTTTGTTCAAAAATTTCTATTTTTTATATGCACAAATGTTTTATTTTAGAAATTTTTTATATATATTTTTATTTTAAAAAAAATGTTTACATACATTTTTATTAATCCATCGTGACATGATGTTTAAACGCTAAATTCATGACCTATTAATTCTAAACTTTATATTGGAAGTTTAAAGTTTAATTTGCATTAGATATGCAATGTTTCTTTTGTACATCGTTTCAAAACATATAATTTATTACTAGGAACATGCACAAATAAGTTAGAGTAAAATACTACTCTTCATTTGATTTTAATCTATTTGATTTTTTCCTAAGAAAGCATACTTAGATATACGATTGTAAGTATAAAAATGCTCATCTTCATTCTTGAAGCTTTAATAGGAATATTACAATTGGAATTTTTATTTCTTTGTTACAAACCTAAGCATAGCCAAGACATTACTTTCCCAATACTATGTGAGATTTCATCATGCAGTTTATTTTTTTAGTTGACATATCATGAGCGGTGAGTTGTCCCTATGCCCAACCACATGAATCACAAGCATTCACATGTAATCTGATCAAGTTTTATGGATGGAACTAGTGTGGTATCTAGATTGTTAAGCATTGATTGTAGGTTGCTATCTTCTCACTTGGATTAGTGGTAGCTTTGTCACGTATGGTTTAGTCCAAAGTGAGGCATATTAATGAGTCATGTTTTGTAGGGTTGTGATATCGAGTATTTGATATCTGGGCACAACCTTCGATGTTGGACATCCAATATTACCTCTTCCGTGCAAGCCTATAAATACCACAATTGGATGCACAATTGAGATATAGTAGATAGCATATAGAAAGATAGAATAGATTCAAAGATTTTTGATTTCAAGCTTTGTTAGTTTCTAGTGCATGTTCGCAGTGTGATGTTAAGTGATTGTACAACATCCTTATTTGAATGTGATGTACTTGGACATGTTACATGTTTGGCAATAAAGATCAAGATTTCTTCCATCATTGCAACATCCAATGAGCTTTATTATTATTTTTAATTACCTTAAATTACTTCAATATTTACTATTTTCCTTAGTTAAGGTTTCCATTTATTGCTTTTTATTATTCCTGTCATTAAGCTGAATGAGTATGACTAATCGTGAGTGCTTAAGTGTAATTACTTAGTAGCCTAGCAATGTATCGTTTGGTATGCCTAGTGATGTATGCTTGGTGATATCAACGATAGTTACACAAAGTTCAAGGCATGTACGGATGGTTAGGAATGAATACTCATCACACGTAGGCTAGTTTAGACCTTAGTTTCCATTGTTAATTAGATTAAATAGTTAAGTTCTTTATTATCATTAGGAGTAGCTTAGGGCCAAACAACATCAATTATCATATGCCTCACTTTTGACTAAACCATACATGATGAAGCTACGACTAGTCTAAGTGGAAAGATAACAAACTACGATGAAGGTAAAACAATCTAGATGCCACAACTAGTCTCATCCATAGAATTCAATAGGATTGTGCGTGAACACTTGTGATTCATATGGTTGGGTGTATGGGTACCTTGCCACTCATCATTGGTGTCATTGTTGGGGATGGTGCTAGTTATCTAGATTAGTTATTTTATACATGATTTCTATAAGTACATTAATGATTTATCCTTTGGAAAATATTAAATCACACACATCATCAACCAACAACAATGTCTCTTTCACAAGGAAGTGATAATGCATTGTATGGTGATAACATTTATTGGAGAAATAACGAGATATATGTTGAGGAAAGTTCGAGTGACCAACTTGATGTAGGGGTTTCATATGTTCATAACCACCTTGACGACACTTAAAGACTACATTAGTCTAAGGTAGAAAACCCTAGAGTAGATGAAGTAAGTCCTAGACTAGGGAAGGCCTTAAGGCCTAGGACCTCCTCAAAACTTGGAAAAGATAAATCAAGGGACCATGGGAACACCATAGAAGCCATGGAAATCCTCCTAGTTCCTTGTCTTCCTCTTCCTCTTCAACATCTAGGTCTGATGAAGGTGAACATAGGTTTAGAGACAAAGCTCCACCAGGGGATCAAAATAAAAATAGAAATCGAAACCATAGGAAAAATCAAAGACATTTACATGAACACAGTTGAAATCATCACAATCGGGCAAATAGAAATAGAAATTTTTAGAACAACACATCCAATGATGATGAACCCTAATTGGCCACTAAGATCCTAATGTAGATATTAGAGGTAGTTAAGATGCATCATAGGAATTGTAGGGAAAGCTTACTAAAAAGGCTGAATAATATTCCTAAATTTGTGGAAGTCTATGATTCTAATCCATGACATTACTTACAAGCCTTCCATGATGCCTATGTCTTACACAACATAGAAATTGGATGGTAAAATCTCAAGCTCTTCCCTAGGACACTAATAGACAAATCCAAATTGTGGTATACATTGTTGAAACCAAACTTAATCTAGTGGTGGTCCACAATGTTGGAACTCTTCCACAAGAAATACCAAACATATGCAAGGGTGTCCAACTTGAGAAGATAGATCTAAGAATGGAGACAAGAATAGCATGAACCCTTGGATATGGTCTTAGATAGATATTATTCTCTCTTGAATAGGTGCCTAGGTAATGGTTTCTCTAAGGAAGAGCAACTTTTCCACATCATAGATGGGCTTCGTAATGAAATGAGGGAGATTCTTGGGATGGATGCTCAAGGTCAATTATACAAGCTATGAACCCATCAGATTTAAGAGCTAATCGAGCATGTGGTAAAGGAAGAAGGAGAGCTATGTAAATGGAAGAATGTTGAGAACTCTCATTGGGATCCAACTCTTCAAAAGAAGAAGGTCCACATCTATGGTAAGGAGAAAGAGGCAGCTCTCAATAAGGTGATTTCGCAACAAACCTTGTCAATACAAAAGTCTATCGATGAAATTGAAGCAAAGCTTAATAGGATGTCAGAGTGGATAAATGAGAAAGTTACAACTTTCATAGAAATCGTAGAGGAGAAGGTAATGCAAAACAAATTGACTAATCACAATAAACATAGGAAGAAGAACCAAGAAATAGCTAGGAACACTTATTGGAAAATAGGGGAAATGGCTGAAGAAAAAGAGGCTATAAACTCAACCATAGATGAAGATAATAGATATGACATCTACATATATGACCATCCAAAGGGCTACTATCCAGTCATGTCACATCTACATGAGTATTGGGCTTTTGCATTAAATCCCAAATTTGTACAAAAGAACGTGCCTAGAAACTTACCTTTTTCACAAGGTAATTATAGATAGTCCTACAACCAATCATACTATCCTAGGGGGACTTATTACTAGCCTTAACATTGTCATTAACTGTAGTGGTGAAACCCACAGTCGTGGGGGAGGCCATCACCAAACTAGCCTTACCCTTACTACCATCTAAACCCATATGGTTATTATGTTCAACAACCTATTTTCCCAACTAATTCTATAGCCTCTACTTCAAATCATTACTATCACTCTCCCAAGTATCATCAACCCATGACATCTCTTGACAGATCACCACCTCACACCTCTTACCATCCATCCTATCCTTGATATTCTCATACTCCACCTTATCACATGTCTCCAGTAACAAAATAAGGTCACAACATCAACAAAAGAATGCCACTTGTACTGTGAATGTGCATAGACATAATAATGTTAGTAGGTCTCCACCATAATCTCAAAAATGTCCTTTCTTTAGGATGGCTTCCATGTGTAAGCATAACACTGATTGACCTATTATGACGTCTAAATTAGCATAATGCCAATCCAGTGCAA
Organism: Gnetum montanum; assembly: GCA_015680685.1. Lineage (NCBI taxonomy): Eukaryota > Viridiplantae > Streptophyta > Gnetopsida > Gnetales > Gnetaceae > Gnetum > Gnetum montanum. The sequence continues at coordinate 122,765 of MNCI01010893.1, forward strand.
TGCCTTCCCTTTCACAATCAGTGTCCTCTGATCTTCTACAAAGGTCAACATCCATTGTTACTCCAACACCTACTAGAAGTAATGAATCTAGAATTTTGAAGAGATAAACAATTCCATGCATGCCTAACCATGATCAAGGGTGTAGTCGTGGGATAGACGTCTGCAATGTTGACACAACTCATACTCTAATTCACTGTACATTTAACAACCAACTGTGTGAAAACCAAACTATCTACGCTGCTGCCATTAAACCAAGAGACACCTACTGGCTTGAAAATGAGTGGTTAACATTGTTTCACAAATGCATGGAGCCTACGTATCCACTTATCAATTCTTGCCATGATCAAACTCTTAGTCGTGGGGGAGACACCCCATCCTAACATTCAGAATTAATAGGTGTTTTTCATCTTTTTGTTTTACAATTTTTTATCCTTTTCTTATTTCTTGATACAAATTTTTCCTATCCTTTTCAACTTTTTCCATATTTTTTTTCATTCCCTTTGTTAGTAATCTCACTTGTGAATGAAATGATCATTTAGCCCATTGAGGTGAGGTTTTCTCTATGTTGTTAAGTCATAAGGGACTAATTATTAGGATAGTGAGGCCATGTCATACATCCATCCATCCCATTATTAAGAGGTTCTTACCTTGTTCATAATGATATTATTTTCCATCATCAAACTAAAAATAAATTCATAATCATTATGCCTAGATCAAAAAGTGCAAAACCAAGGGGGAATGTGAAGGGTGTGACATCAAGGGGATTTGTGGGTTCTCTTTGACCACTTTTGTATGTTCTATTATGTTTCTAAGGTTGTAATTATATCCTTGTAGATCTAACAAAAAATGGAAATAAGAGTAAAATAAAAGGGCACTGCATAATTTCTGAGGGTTTCTTAGAAAGACATGTTACCCATGCTTGAAGGTTGGCTACTTTTCAGAATACATAAAAAAAAAAGAGTGAGAGTGCCATGAATAAAATCCTTCCTTAGAAAAAACACCAAGTAATGATATTTGCAATGGTGGTAGTCTTATGGTCATCAATCGAAGAGATGAAATAATGTGATGTCATTAGGAATGTGGTATAGACTTGGTTTGAATCTGGGAAAGAAGGGCTAGTGATTACTTAACCATTAACAACACATAAGAACTAATTATGCCTATGGTAAGGCACCTGATGTTCCAAATCTTACAATCCCTTCTCCAATCCACCTCATCTCACTATTTGTATGATCCTAACTTGTGGTTTCATGTAACATAGAGTTATTTTCTCAAATTGCTAGTTTTAACATGTGTGTTTTATTCCACAGGTATAAGTCACATTAAATCCCTTTGGTGCCTATGGACATTTTTAGGAGTGGTTATACAAGGGCATTAAGGGTTGAAGCCTGCTTTGGGAAGGACCCACTTGTATAATTGTTGTGACTTGCACTTGTTTAACACAACCACATCATCTTACACCTTCCAAGTGCATAAATGATATACTCAAACCCTTCCCTTATCATATAACCAATCCATTCTACACCATGGATCTAGTATCCATTTTCTTACATCTTCCATAGCTTTTAATGCTTGCAATTCCATCTTTTAACACTTCTAGTACCTACATATAAATTTCCACTTACCCCAAAACTTTGGATTTGACCTGAAACCCTTCCACCTAGCACAAAGCTTTATTTTCCATGCTAACTACCCTCATAATATGCAAATTAAATTACCCCAATATTGGGTTAGATGTGATGTTGGATACCTGATATAGGAACCATCAAAACTATATATAGGACCCCTACAATGTTCCAAAATCCATTATCATCATTTGTAGCTAGGGAAGTCTTGACATTTTTCTTTCTCAACTTAGAGCTTTGTGGAACCAACTTCTACTTGCGATATCTTACTTTGTACCACTCTAATTTTCATTGTTTTTAAATCAAGTTAAACCTAGAGTGTTTAATTTAGTTGGGTAAGGATGCTTACATGGAAAACTTGCATTAGTTTTTTCAAAATTTTCCATCTCCCATAAGGTATTATAAGGGTAAGAATGTTAGAAACCTTAAATATTTTAATGAACAATCAATTGTATGAATGCTAGATCCTTTAATTTTCTCACCCAAGAGACCATAACCATCATTATAAGATATACATAAGGAAAAAGAAATGAATTGCAAAGGGTCATAAAAGAAGTTACCACTTTTTGGGCATTTTTCTAGAAATTTTTCTAACTTTGCAATCATATGAGCTAAATAACTTAATGGAAGTAAGGTCATGAGTAATGTATAAACCTGTTAATGATAAATGACAACACCTTTGTAACATCAAATCCTTGATTGATTATAGATGGACCCAAAAAGAGAAGGACAAGAAGGACCTTCACAAGGTGTAAGCAAATGTCGAGAGGAAGTAGAGGTCGACTAATAGAATAAGGCCTACTAGTTGAGCATAAGGAATAGGAGGCCCAATCATTTAGCATTCATCAAGAGGCTCCTCCTATAGGGTAGTCGGTCCAAGGGAAGGCTACAAAACCATAGGTCCTAATGCAAGGACAATGCCTCATGTTGTCCCAAGAATGCCTTGAAGTCATCTAGGAGAAATCCATGTTGACCATAGTCATCATGAAAATGAACTTTGGCCCATTTATGGCATTTTCCCTTGAGGAAATTAGAACTCAACTCTAGGTGTCACTTTTATAACACATTCTTTCAGAAAGTGGAAAATGTATCTTGGTGAGATGTACCAATTTTGGAATAAAAAGTAAGAAGGCACCACAGTTAAGATCTGTGGAGTCACTATCTCTTTTTCAATCAAGGAAATTGTGAGGCTTTGAACCTACCAAATGTAAGGGCCAAGTTGGCGCATCTATCCACAATATCTAATGTAGAAACTAGAAAGTTGTGGCTGAAGAGGGAATATAACAATGACAATAAAACATACAGTGAGTTGACTCTAGAAGAGAGGACTTATTTTAAGATAGGCACATATCATCTCTTCCCAACTAAAGGGCTCAACAGAATATCAAACTATGTGGCTAGGATAAGTACAATATTAATGGGAAAATACAATACTAATCTTTCCAAATTGTACTTCATGGAAATCCAAAGGTAGTTTAAAGAAAAGAAGGCAGGGAAGCCAATACTTTCATTTCCTTTCCTGATTAGGAAGTTGTGTAAGTGCACTAGAATCCTAGGATACACTAATGATGTTTCTAGGAGGGCTCAAAATGCTTCTTTTGCTAAGTTTCTTGAACTTGCAGCACCAAGGAAGGGCCTTGGTGATGAACAAGAATAAGAACTAGAAAAAGAGCCAAAACCAAAAAAGGAAATAGAGTAAGATCCCAAGTAGCAATGAGAGCCATAAGTGCCACCACCACTACCATAAAATTATCTACCCACAATGAGCCACCTATAGCACATTGCTGAAAATTTTAGTCGGGGAAGTATGAATGAATCAAACCTCTTTTGAGTCATCAATGATGGTATGTAGCTTAAAATTTCTATTGGTCCATCAATGGGGCATATTTCTTTACAATTAAGAGAATAAGCCCAATAGTCAAAGAAAATCTCTCAAAATGGCACATCTTTTCAAGTAATGCTCAACAAAGGAGAAGGTGCTACTATCATAGTCATGCAACACCAAGATGTGATAGGTGCAGCCGAAGTGATCATGGACCACATTAAATAATCGTTTAATGTACCTATTGTTCCCTTAGTGGATTTGACTGGAATTAGAGATGCACAAATGCTACCTAGGACTTTAAAGACTTATGCGACCCATGAGGATGTACTTGAAAGATTACTATAGACTGGACAAGTGATGATAACTCTTTTTGACATTCCCAGTGATGTCATTGCAGTGCAGTTAGACCTCATTACCACAAAAGAGAAGCTAGTCATGGTAGATACTAGGGGGTGCATGTGGAAATAGAAGTGCATTGATTGCAACAAGAGCTTACTACCCTGAGTGTTGAAAGATAGGACCCTACCCAATTTGTCACACTTGCCTAGCTGAAACAATTTTGAATGAAATAGCTAAACTAATTGATTGAACAATACAAAGATGCTAAGAAAGAGAAGGAGAAGGAAATTTGGAATACCTTAGCTATTAAAGCTCAAGTGTATGCCCATAAGAAGGCATTGACCAACACATAAAAAGAGAACAAGAAACTTGTTGCTGATAATGCCAAGTTGACTATTATTGAGAAATAGAAGAATAATTTAAAAGAAAGTATCCACTAGTTGAGAGAGTAATTGGTGAAGGTCAACCAAGAGATAAGTAGATTGGCCAATGAAAATTAAACCCTCTCAATGTAGGAGGTTTGTGCAATACATTAGAAATTTTCTATTGAGATAAGTGCATGCAAAAATGAGTCCAAGAAACATGAAAATTTGAAGGAGCACTTTTGAGACTAAATTGGCATGTATAAATAGATTAATGAAAAAGAAATCTAGATGAAAAAGGCCTTCATCGATTCCATGTCAGTGTAGAATCCTGACTAGTAGCTAATCTTGGATAGCTATGCCTTGGTTCATCAAGTGGAAGTAAAGAACAAGGACTTGTAGATTGAAAATTTGAAAGAGTACATGGCATTGGCTAACCTTTGCTATGCCAACCTTGCCATGTTAATAATAGGTCGACCTAGAAGTGAGGTAGAGCAGCAAGTAGTAACCTCCTATGTGCTATATGAAAAAGATTTTGTAGATAGGAAAAATGATATACAAAAACTTCATGTGGCAAACTTAGAATTGGAAGTAATTATGGCTCACTACCATGGATAGAGAGATGTAGCCTCAGACCTAGCCAGGAGATTGATGGATTACTATGAATTGAAAGAAAAGGCTAGAGCTTTTGAGAAGGAATGATACAATTTGTAGCTTGCTATGTGAATGCAAATAAGATGTTCCCATAGCTACCATGTCCATGTGATGTACCAGTTCTAGCATACACTGGCTCATCAACCTAGACAATACTTGATCCAAGAATAGAGGAGGATAAGTTGTAGGTGATTTTGAATCGCTACAAATTCCAGAAGCCTGATGACAAGGGGAAGTGACCCATGGAAGAACCATTGCCTCTAGGAACTACATGAGTTTCCCATGTTTTTTTGTTTTATTATTTTGTTATGTTGTGTCCTATTTTGTAAAAAATCATTGTGGCATGGAAAAGTCAATTTGTGTGTCTAGTTAAGTTAGTAAATAATCCTATACCTTCCTAATATTTTATAAAGAACTTGTTCCTCATTTTGTTTAACTCAAGGATGAGTTTTTTTTTTTCAATTGTGAGGGTATGATGAGTCATGTTTTGTAGGGTTATGATATCAGGGCATAACCTCTGATGTTGGACATTCGATGTTGTCCCCTTCGTATGAGCCTATAAATACCACACTTGGGTGCACGGTTGAGATATAATAGATAGCATATTGAGAGATAGAATAGATTCATAGATTTTCAATTTTAAGCTTTGTTAGTTTCTAGTGCATGCCCACAGTGTGATGTTAAGTGATTGTACAACATCCTTATTTGAGTGTGACATACTTGGATACATTACATGTTCAACCTTACATGAAGATCGAGATTACTTCCATCATTGCAATATTCACTTCTCTTTATTATTATTTTTAATTACCTTAAATTACTTCAATGTTTACTATTTTTCTTAGTTAATGTTTTCATTTATTACTTTTTATTATTCCTATCATTAAGTGGAATGAGTATGACTAATCGTGAGCACTTAAGTGTAATTACTTGGTAGCCTTGCAATGTATAATTTAGTATGCCCAATGACATATGCTTGGTATTCCCAGTAGTACTTACGCAAAGTCCAAGGCATGTATAAATGATTAGGAATAGATACTCATCACATGTAGGCTAGTTTAAACCTTAGTTTCCATTGTTAAATAGATTAAAAAATTGAGTTCTTTATTATCATTAGGAGTAGCTTAAGGCCAAACAACATCAATTATCATATGCCACTAAACCATACATGATGAAGCTACCATTATTCCAAGTAGAAAGATAATGAATTGTAATTAAGACATAAAGATCTAGATCCCATAATTAGTCCCATCCATGGAATTTCACTGGATCATGTGTGAACGCTTGTGATTCGTATGGCTAGGTGTAGGGGTACCTTGCCACTCATTACACATGATTATAAATGTTGTTGTGGCCTTAACTAATATTAATATTAACATAGAAACTAATGATTTAATCTAATTTACAACAAGTAAATAAATTCTAAACTAGCCTATGGGCATTGAGTGTCTGTTCCCAACTTGCCATACACATTCTAAACTCATATATGCACTAATGGGATTATCAAGCATGATGCTATTGGGTAAAACAAGTGATAACATTATTGGGATTACCACGCGAACACGTGTTTATGCTTGAAATTAGTCACACTTATTCCATTGATTGATAAACATGCATGGAAATGTAAATATTAACTAAGTACATGAAAATTAAATTATATTGAAAGTAAATCAATTCTATTCTTAAGTGATACAAAAATTTCCAAGAATCTCATCTTTATTGCTAGCACATCAAGGTATTCAAGTACAATGATTCTTGAATAAGGATCCATCCAATCCTTGAAGTCCTATTGTAGGTACATAGAAATTATTCTAACTTTTACAAAATGACATTGCAAGACCCTATCTACCCTATTGACTTAATGATGCCATAAATGCAGTGGCTACATGTATTTATATAGGTAAAAATAGATGCTATGTTGATGCATATGTGTTGATGCATCAACTCATGCATCAATGGGGATGCATTAATGCATGTCCATTGATGCAACCTAACTTTTCAATTCATTATAGCCCTACAACTAATTGAATAATCATCCTTGAGTATGCAAAAGTAAGATTGAGCTTCTTACAAAATTGGAAAGGTATGGAACCATAGATTGACTCATTCACTAACTAAGTCTAAGTGCTCGATTGTACATATTTACAATAATTATAAAAATGGATGTTCAGGAGAATAAAATTGGACATCCTTGTAAAATTGGATAACTAGAAATCCTTTAACAACAAAAGATGAATAGAAGATTAGATAGTGCTAGGAGGTGGAGGCTCTTGGGGTGCTGAAGGACCTTCTTCAGCATTCAGTGCCTGTGGCAGTGATGGTTGAGGCTAAGGCGATGATTGTGGCTATCTTTTTACAACTACTATTTTCAGTGAAAGGGAAAAAGCATCCAACAATGCTTTCATATTCTCCTCCTTACTCCATTGATCGTACATAGTCCACCTTGCATCACCAATGTCAGATAGTACAAGGACATCCCATAGATAGAGCATTGCAAGGAAGAATTTATTAACATTGATAAGCTAGGCTACAAATTATTTTCATTAGACATCAAACGTCTTGACAAGGTTCTATAGTTCTTGGTAGTCATTCATCCTTTTGGCTAGGTTCTCAGTAACCGATCATTGGATCTATGAATCTAATCATGAGAACTTCAAGCTTTGTATTAGCTATTTCTAGCTTTTTCTTCATGTCCTTATGATGGTTGAACTTGATCTTGTAGAGGAGATATGAGCTAGACACCTATTTCTTCAACACTAACCATGGCCTTCTTGTTGTTAACATTGGCAAGTTTGAATACTAGAGGTTGGCAAGCTCCATGTATTTTGTTGTCTCTTCAATCTACAAGTCCTTTAGGTAGATTTCTACTTTGTTTTAGGCATTCAATCCATCAAAGATTAGTTTCCAAACATCACCTCTTTGTTAGAGTTTGTGAAGGGTCTCATTCATATTTGTCTTCTCTAATTGAATCTCCTTTTCATTTACCTCCTTAAGGTGTTCAACCTAGTCCTTGTAATGATTCTTTACAAGTTCAAATTTCAAGATCTCATTCTTCCAAGCAGTTACCTCAATAGTTGTTTTCTAGCCAAGGGCACAGACTTTCCTCATTGAGAGATTTTGATTTTCAACTAGCAACCTTCTTAGGTCCATGTTCACCTTGGCAAGCTACACCTGATATTTTTTCACAAATTTAACCATTTGATATTTCTATGCTTCAAAATTGCACAAATGATGAATATTCTTAGTTAGAGCAAGATTCTCCTTGCAAACTTACAACAAGTCTTTATCAATGTTGAAGGCCATGGCCTCTGATAAGAACGTGTCAAAAACCATTGTCTCCTTTGCATTATCAACCTCTTTGAGTTTTTTCTAAAGCTACAAGAAAGCTTCATCTCATGTAATTTCTTGGTTGAGAATGGTGGAATTAGCTAAGAGGGCTCTCAATTCTATAACTTTGGTAGCCAGCCATTGGTTTTCAATTGTCATTGTCTTAAGTTGGATGTGGGCAATAATAAGCTTGCCCTTGGTCTGTAATAGCTTTGATTGGGTTGCAGTGATGTTTTCTGGGAGATCAAAGATCTCCTAAAGTGGTTTCTTAGTTCTTACTAGTCAATCCAACACCTCTCTATGTTGGGTTACACTTAGCATCCCTCTACCTACTCCTACAGATGTTTACATATGTTAGAGTGCAATAATGTTTGGCATGGTGGCCATAGGAGTGTTCAAGGCCTTTGCTACATGATCGAACACCACCTTTGGAACTATTTCTTATCTATGGTGTTGCATCACTAGGACAGTCACTTCCTTGCCCTCCTACAGGCACACCAAGAAAGTGGAAAAATTCCTAAAGATCTTTGGAAAATGCTAGAATTCAAGGATGGACACCATCACTTCTCTGGTGCTCAAATTTGATCTTGTGGGCACCTTCATTCTTTGTGTGGAAAACAATGATGTAGTCTCTTCTAGCCAGCTTATTTATTGAGCTACTTCATTTAAATGACTTAATGCTGGTCATTAGACTAAAGGTGCCCCACCACTTGGTCCTTCTTGCTACTAATACAAGAGTTTCTCACAGAGTTTCTTCATGTGCTCGATGATAGCATGAACCTCCAACATTATCTCTTGAGTAGATGGTGGTGGTGGTGGTGGTGATCACTCCTCTTTAAGAAATTTGGTAGGTGTTTTATCTTTTATCATCTTCTACCAAGATGTGGTAGGAGTATGATGAAGCATGTCATTGGTGTAATGGGCTATTCCTCCCCTTTTGCAAAGCTTTTTAATAAGGCATGGAAAGGGTAGTGTCTTCCTTCCATGCTCATTCCTTTTGAATCTCTTCTATATCTCTAAGAAGATAAGCTATGGGAGGTTTATTTGTAATTTTTTGCTTAGAGTGGCACATGCATGGGAAAAGAAGACTATGATCTTGCTCGGCCTCACTAGTGGGTTTAGGTGGTAGGTTGCCATTTTTAAATAGGCCCTCTATACCTTGGTGAGTGCACTATGCTCCTTATGGTCCACTTCATAGCACCATTGGACCCATTCCTTTTTGATGTCTGGGTTCTCTTGTGAAGAAATATCCACAAAAGTTATCCTAGTGTTTGGAAACTTGAGGGCCTTAGTGATGGCCTCGATGAAATAGGACACATTGATGTCCTAGATCTTTACTATGGCATCTACTTGTCAATGATTCTAGAAGAGGTATGCCTCTTCCATGTACTACTTCCCATTGGAAGTGACAATAGGTTACATGGGAGAGGCTTACAATTGTGTTTCTACCTCTTCTAGTGCATTTTCCAAGAAGGAACTAAAGTTAAGCTCTTAGAGAACTGCACTTTGCACCCCCTTAGAATGAATTTTTCTTAAGTAGGGCTCAATTTAGATGACCTCCAAATTTGGTCCAAGCCTAGGCACCTTGTCTAGCCTAGACAAGCTTGTATCCACTATGGGAATCTAATGGACAAATTCCACTTCAGCCTCCTTCCAAAGAAGTTCCGTTGCGTGTGTTTTTATTGTCTCTTCTTGGGACTACTATAGTTGCTAGTCCCTTCCTCCTCATGAATGCTTGTCCCGTGATTAGGATGTTCCTACTTCTAGTATTCTTGTTGGTGCCTTATATGATTACAAAGATAGCCAAGGATTAGCATTTTATGTGTAACTTATAACACTTTAATACCTTGTCCCCTTTAGCTAGTTACACTTAGACTAAGTTGTGATCATGGAAGATTGATTACTTTAATGTTATTTTATTGTAATAGCTACCCAATTTTGTTGGTGAGGTTTAACCTAGATGAGTTTTTAATATTGAATATTATTTTATTAGTTGAACCATGTGGGAGTTAGAAAAATTTCAAAAAAATTTCTATCAAAAACCATTGATTTGTGGCCTCCACAATGTAAAGCTCACCTTTGATAACGTTAGGGTCAAAGAACTAGTAGATTTGGATAAGTGGTTATGAAGTTATGGGCTCTAGAAGGCTCTAGGCTCTGAACATGGCAAAAACTCTCTTGGTTTTTGAAGGCAAATATGAAAAATTTCTAAGTGATGATACATATTTATAGGATTTTTATGTTGCATCGATGGGGATGTGTTGACGCATTGGGCTACATCAATGAGGATGCATTGATGTAGCTAGAAATTAAAATTTTATAGATTATAAAACTAAGTAAAAACAAAGAGCTTTTGCATGAAATTGAAGTTTAGAGGAAGCTAGAAAAGCCTAGAATAATGATGGATGCTTGAAGAGGGCTTGGAATATATTCTAAATGGAGATTTTGTAGGAGAGTTAGGTGCTAAAAAATGCAAAAACTAGATGCATCACTGTGGAAAACATAAGGTTTGAAAGAAAAATGGTTAAGGGATAACAACCTTAACCATTCCAACCAAGGAGTATGCAAGTGGAGCCTTCCCATAGTAGAATCATGCCTTTAATGCCCTTTCATACCTTTAAATTAAGGAGTTCGTGGTCCTAAAGGTTGATTAATGGTTATCAATTGTCAAAAACCAAATCACCCAAGAAATCATTAGAGAATTATGACCTTTCACCAAATGAATCCATTGATACATTCATGAGGAGAGGTAGTGAGATAGATGGAAAGAATTTATGGATAGGAGAGAGTGTGGAATGGAGTCTTGCACATTGGTCACATGAAGTCCCTTGTAGAAGATGTGTTTAATATGACTTGAGAACCTTCTTCCTGTGTTTGAATCAAGATCATCCACTTCTTGTAACTTTACATTGACACATTAGATCATTCTACCCTATAAGGCACAAGAACATCCCCACAAACTACTCATCATTTCAAAGAAAGAAGAGAAGAGAAGTAGGAAGTTAGAAAAGGCCTTTGTTAGATGGGTGCCTTTGGGCATGGGTAACATGTCTTTCTAGCTTTATAACTAGTGCTTGTAACTCATTATTGTCTCTAAGGGATGTGCTTTGAATTTCCATTATTTTTAGTTTTTTATTTTCTTTTATTCAAATGGGAACCACACCTTGTAAAGACATTACTTCTTATTTATTGGTTAACAGAGGAATGGTGAGAAATTCATTGAAATACTTATGTAATCCCAAATGACATGTAGGTACAAAAGTGAAAAATCCCATTGAAGTCACACCCTTATTCATCCACTTAATTTTTCCCAAGTTTGGAAAGTACCAAGTTCACAAATTCATTATAAGTTATTATTAAGAAGGAACCTCATATTTCCAAAATGAGGGAATACCATAGAGTTGTGTGGAGTGATGGATGACATGGACTCATTGCTTGTTATCATGAAAAGAATCAATGTCCTAATAGTAAACCTCAAAATTGTAAGATGAAATCTAGTCATTTTCAATCAAGTAATCAATGAAGTTACAAATCACCATCAATTAGTAGCTATAGTTTAGAATTTAGCTGGCATTAAAGTCTTGATGGCAATAAAGAATAAAGGAAAAGGAAGAAATTTAAGAAAATTTTAAATAAGAAAAATATAAAAAAAACTATAAAATACTCAAGAAAATGGAAAACATATTAAAAATGGTGTAAAACAAAAAAATGAAAATGCTTCTTGATTTAGGATGGGGCATCTCAACCACGACTAAGCTTATGGTTGAGACAAGAGGTAATAAGTGCATTAGATGCTTTCATGCATTTTTTGAATGATTTTGTATTCTCATTTTCGAGCCACTGGTTGTGGCTACTATGTAGATTTGGTTTTGCACACATACTTGTTCCTTAGATTTGATATGGGTTATTATAGGGATCATGTTAATACTTTGAACTTTTGACACATAACTACATCCTTTATTATTATTAGTAATGCATGGAATTTTTTGTCTCTATACAATGATAGGTTCATCTTTTATGTTTTGTGTTGGAGTAGTGATGGCTATTGACTTTTGTGTAGGAGTACGAGACATTGTTTGTATGAGGAAGGGTATTGCACTAGATTAGCCTTGTGCTGGTTTTGATGAGCTAGTAGGCCTACGAGTTTTGTTCACATGTGAGCAAATTATCTTAAAGAAAGGATGTTTTTGAGACTTTTATTAAGATCTACTAGCTTTATCATTTACTTGTATGTTCACAACACAAGTGGCATTCTTTCATTGAGGTTGTGGTGCTAATCCTTCCTATGTTGTTGGTGGTGACATATGTTGGAGGGAAGTATGAGAGTATTGAGGATGTGATGGAGGATAAGAGGTACAAGATGGTGAATCCATAGGATATTGATAAGTGATGAGTATATGCTACACCCAACCATACAAATTACTAGTGTTCACTTAGTGATTTGGTCGAATTTCAAAGACTTTAGATTTCTAAGTACACTAGTTCTAGGAGGCAAATCTAACCATTGCAATTGTTGTCTTCCTAGTTCCACTTGTGAAGTATAAGGATATTGTTAAGTGTAACTGAGGAATATGATTTTTATCATTTTACCTTTTATGTTTTAAGTTGTCTAAGAATAAGAATAAAGAATAAAGTAGTTAATTGCTTAAATAACCTAATCTAATCACTAGCTAATATCTAACTAATTACATCTATTCCCACTTGTCGTACACATCTTGAACATGTTATAATGCTACTGGGTTACCAAACATTAAGTCTTACTGGGATTACCAAGTGCTAAGTGTATGCTCAAAGTGATCATACTTATGTGTGCTATCAAATTGATATTAATTAATTACTTAAAAACATTAAAGTAAATTGCATGAATATTAAATTCTTAAGCAAATAATTAATCTAGTCCAAGAGCTACAAGGTTTGTTTAAGAAAGCTCATCTTTATTTCTGTTCACACTGAAGTGCTCAGGTACAACAATGCTCAAATAAATATTTGGACACTCTTTGGCTCCTACTACGGGCACTTAGAAATTATTCTAACTCTCAAATGAAAAAATTGTAAGTTCTTTGCTACAACTATGAAAAGATTGCCATAAATATAGTGGGTAGGCACACATTTATAGGTAGGAATAAGGTGCCTCATTGATAGGTACACATCAACAAGTCAAATCCTACATTGACAAGGTCATGTTGATGAGATCCCATTGATGGGATTACATTAACAATAGGATATCACAATAACAATGAGATCTCATCAATGTGATTACATTGACATGGCCTAACAACTAACTTATCATGTCCCCATGACTAAATAAAAATTGATCCTTGAGTTCCTTACAAAATTTAGGAAGGTGTGGGATTATTGACTAACTACAGACATACAAATAAGCATGACAAAAAATGGGTGTCCAAGTGTACGATTTTACAATCGTTACAAAATTTTGGTATTTAGGACAACAAAATTAAACACTAGGATAAGAATGATAAAATGAAGAAGTTTAGATGGTCCTAGGTGGTGGAGGTTCTTGAGATTTTGAAGCATCTTCTTCTACTTCAAGCACATGTGGTGGTTGAGGCAATTATATTGATTATCCTATGGTAGCTACAACTTTTTTGGAAGACGAAAGACATCTATCAATGCCTTCATCTTCTCCTCCTTTCTCTAAGGATCATTCATGGTCTATGTTGCATCACCAATGTGGCCTGAAATGGTAATATCCCATAGATAGGGCATTGTTAGGAATAGCTCCTTCACGTTCATGAACCAAGCATTGAACTATTTGCGTTTGATGTCAAATGCTGTGAGTGCATTTTGCAACTCCTAGTAGTTGTTCATCATTTTGGTTAGGTTCTCTACCATTGATTTTTTATCAATAAACTTCACCCTAAGAACCTTTAGTTCTACATTTACTATGTCAAGATTTTTCTTGGTCTCCTTATTGTTCTTAAATGCTACCTCTTATAATAAGTACAAGTTAACCACTTATTTCTCCAATTCTAACTGCAACCTTCTTATAGTCAGCATCTCTAGGTTTACATAGCAGATATTGGCAAGCTCCATGTACTTGATCATCTCCTCAATCTGCAATTCTTTTAGGCAGATTTCAACCTTGTTGCATGTGTTTAGCCCATCAATGATAGGTCACCACACATCACCTCCTTGCTAGAGTTACTAGAGGGCATCATTAACTTTTGCCTGTGCCAATTGAATTTCCTTCTCATTGATTTCTTTCTACAATCCTACCTAGTCCCTATAATGATTTTAAATCCTTTTGAACTTCACAGCCTCATTTTTAGGTAGTAATCTTGATTGGAGATTTTTGGTGCAAGGCATGGACTTCCTCTATGGAGAGGTTTCTATTTTCTACTACCAATCTCCTTGATTCTATGTTCATCCTAGCTAGCTATCCCTAATGTTGATGGATAAATTGTATCATTTGCTAATTTTGTACATTAACATTTCATAGGTGATGGTTTTCTATGATCATGATATCATTCTCACTGTGAGTCTAAACCAAGTCTTTTTGAATGTTATGTGTGATGGCATTGGCCAAGTATTGGTTAAAGATTATTGTCTCCTTTTCATTCTCAACATCTTTGAGATGCTTTTGAAGATATTATAAAGCTTTATCTCTTGTGATCACTTGATTGAGAAACATGGGATTAGCAAGATGATCTTTGAGATCGACCACTTCTATGGTCAAGCATTGGTTTTCAACCTTGGTTATTTCAAGTTACCTCTCCATTATGATGCACTTGCCCCTTGATTCTAGCAACTCTGACTAGTTTGTAGTGATGGTATTCGGAAGGTCATAGACATCCAAAATCAATTTCCTAGTTTTCACCAATCAGTTCAAAAATTCCTTATGTTGGACTTTCCTCAATCTACCTCTAAATAGTTTCTGTAGATATCTACACATCTGTGAGTGCAAAAATGTTTGGTATAGATACTGCGGATGCATTGAGTGCTTCGGTCACTTTGTCAGCAACCACTTTAGCAATTGTCTCTTACCCATTATGCTACATCACAAGGATATTTGCCTCCTCACCCTCCATCAAATGCACCAAAAAGGTAGAAGCATTGCTCTTGTTGCGAGAGGAACAACATTAACTCTTAGGCATTTGGATTTAACCTTGTAGACACCTGCATTCATTGGGTTGAGAAAATTGGTACCCTACCTACCATCTAATTGATTATTTGAGCCACTTCATTGAGGTTGCTCATGGCTAGTCTATATACATATGGATTACCACTAGTCATTTCTACTTGTTGGTGCTGTTGCTACAAGAGTTACTTTTAGAGTTCACGCATGCACTCAATGGTAGTGTGGGTTTCTAGCATTGTTTTGTGAGGGGGTGGTGGTTGATGCTTCTCTTCTTAGATTACTTTTGTAGGCACTTTATCCTTTATCATTTCCTACCTAAGAGGTGATTAGTGCATTTCAAATGATGTCATTTGTATAGTATACTATGCCTTCCCTCTTGCATAATTTTTTGATGGGGCAAGGAAAAGGAAGTGCCTTCCTTCCACATTCATTCTCATTAAATCACTTCTCTATCTTAAGATAGATCAATTGTGCAAGATTGTTTGGGGATCACTTAGAGTAGCACATTCATAGCTGAAGAAGGTTGTGACTTTGCTTGGCCTCATTGTAGGATTGAGGTGAAAGGTTGTAATCTTAAAGTATGTATGTTCCACTATGGTAAGTGCACTAAACTTCTTATGGTCAACTCCATAGCACCACTGCTAATGAGTGGTGAGTATACTCTACACCCAGCCATATAAATCATTAGCATTCACTCAGTAGTCCAGTTGAATTCTAAAGAATTTAGGTTTCTTTGTATACTGGTTCTAGAAAGTGAAACTAACCATTGAAATCATTGTCTTCCCAATTCCACTTGTGAAGTCTAAGGGTATGGTTAAGTGTAACTAAGGTATGTGATTTTTATCATTTTATCTTTTATGTTCTAAGTCACCTAAGAATAAAGAATAAAGAATAAAGTAATTAATTACTAAACTAAGCTAGTAACTAGCTAATAGTTAACTAATCCTAACATAAGCATCCATTCCCACTTGCCATACACATCCTAAACATGTATAGCACTACTAGGTTACCAAATGTTAAGAGTTACTTGGATTACCAAGTGTTAGACGTATGCTTGAAGTGGTCATACTTATGTTTGCTATTTAACTACTATTAATTAATTAATTACTTTTAAAAAGTAAAGAAAATTTCTTGAAATATTAAATGCATGAAGCAAATAGCTAATCTAGTTTAAGTGCTGCAAGGTCTGATTAGAGAGCTCATCTTTATTGCCACACATACTGAAGTGCTCAGGTATAATAGTGCTCAAATAAAGATCCATACACTCTTTGACTCTTATTGCAAGCGCTTAAAAAATATTATAACTTTTGAGAGAGAAAACTAGAAGAACTTCATTACAACTATGAAAGAGATGCCTTAAATGCTATGGGAAGGTGCACATTTATAGGTGAAACAAGGTGCCCTATCGATAGGTACATGTCAATGGGTCAAACCTTGCATCGACGGGATCATGTCAACAAGATCCTACTGATGGGATCACATCGATGAGATCCTATTGACAAGGTTGTGGGATGGCATCTTGTTGATGTGGCCAAACCATGTAACTCATCATAACCCCACAATTGAATGAAAACTCATCCTTGAATTCTTTATTAAATTGGGAAGGTATGGAATTCTTGACTGACAAAAAAAAAACACATAAATAACATAACAAAAACTTGAGTGCCCAAGTGTATGGTTAACAATGATGATAAAATTTTAGTATTCATGAAAAAAAAATTGAACATCAAGACAACAAAATTGAACACGAGGACAAAACTAACAAACACAATTCCTTTGATGGTGTAAAGATGGTGAAGAAGATCAAACAGTCATAGGCAGTGAAGGCTCATGAGGCTTTGAAGGACCTTCTTCTGCTTCAAGTGCATGTGGTGGTTGAGGCTGTCCTGTAGAAACTAGAATTTTTGGTGGAAAATAAAAGGCATCCAGAAGTGCCTTCATTTTGTCTTCCTTACTCTAGGGATTATTCACTATCCACGTAGCATGACCAATATAGATTGGAATGGGAACAACCCATTGAGAAGGCATTACAGGGAGCAACTCCTTCATATTTATAAACCAAGTAGCAAATTATTTACGTTCGATGTTGAACACTTTGATTGCATTTTGCAACTTCTAGTAATTTTTCATCCTTTTGGCTAGGTTCTCATTGGTTTGTTGTTGATTAGTGAAATTTACCTTAAGAACCTTGAGTTTGGTGTTTGTAGTCTCAAGCTTCTACTTGGTCTCTTTATGGTGCTTGAACTCTAATGTGTGCAACAAGTATGAGCTAGCCATCCTCTTCTGCAATTCTAACCATGACCTTCTGGTAGTTAGCATCACCAAGTTTTTGTACTGGAGATTGTCAAGGTTTACATACTCTATTATCTCCTCGATTTATAACTTTTTTAGGCAAATTTTAGCATTTTTGTAAGTATTCAACCCATCAAAGATAGACTACCACACATCACCTCCTTGTTAGAGCTACTAGAGGACTTCATTTATTTTTGACTTTTCCAATTGGATTTCCTTTTTGTTAATTTCTTTCTACAATCCTACTTGGTCCCTATAACGATTCTTCACTCTCTCAAACATTAGGGCCTCATTCTTCTAGGTGATAATCTTGATTGTAGATTTTTTGTGTAAGGCACAAACTTCCTCCATGGAGAGGTTTTTGTTTTTCACTACCAATCATCTTAATTCATTATTAATCCTTGTAGCTACTCTTGATTTTGATGGATCAAATTTACCGTCTACTGCTTCTGCACATCAACATTTTGCAAGTGATTATTCTTTATGGTTATAATCTCATTCTCCCAGCTTATTTGGGCCAAGTCCTTTTAGATGTTGTGCATTGTTGCATTGGCCAAGGACTGGTCAAAGATAATTACTTCCTTGGCATCCTCATCCTTTTTTATCTTTTTATAAAGTTTTTTGAAAGCTTCATTTCATGTTAGTGCTAGGTTGAGAAATGCAGGATTAGCAAGGTAGGCCTTTAATTTAGCAACCTTTGTAGCCAAGCATTGGTTTTGTGCTCTGGCTATTTCTAATTGCCTCTCCATTATGATGGATTGGCCCCTTGCTTCTAGCAACTCTAACTAGGTTGTAGTGATGGTATCTAGAAAATTGAAGACATCTAGAATCAGTTGTCTAATTCCCACCAGTCAGTCTAGCAACTCCTCATGCTAGGCTGCACTCAATCTACTGCTAATAGTTCTTGTAGATGTCTACACATCTCTTTATGAAAAAATGTATGGTACATATGTTGCAAGTGCATTAAGTGCTTCAAGAATTCTATCAACAACTACCTTGGCCATTATCTTTTACTCATGGTGCTACATCACCAAGATAATTTCCCCCTCACCATCCTCCAAATATATTTAAAAAGTGGCAGCATTCCTAGAGATGTTTGTGAATTGTTGCTATTATAAGAGAGATATCATTACCTCTCACATGCTAGGATTTGACCTCACTGGTGGCTGTGTTCATTAGGCTAAGAAAAATTGTCCACCATCTTCCATCCAAGTTATTGTTTGGGCCACTTCATTAAGGTGGCTCATTGCTGAGCGATATAGAGATGGATCACCACCACTCATTCTTGCTAGTTGCTCCTACTACTGCAAGAGCCACTCTTAGAGTTCACGCATGTGCTCAATGGTAAAGAAAGCCTCTAGAATTGTTTCATGAGTGGGTGGTTGACATGGTTGTTTTTGCTCCTCTTCTTGAATGACTTTGGTAGGCACTTTATCCTTCATCATCTCTGCCTAGGAAATGATCAAAGCACATCATACAGTGTCATTCATATAACATGTTATGCCTTCCCTCTTACATAACTTTTTGATGAGGCATGGAAAAGAGAATGCCTTCCTTCCACATTTATTTTCCTTAAAGTGCTTCTCTATCTCAATAGAGATTAGCTATGGAAGGTTGACTGGAAATTTATCTCTTAGAGTGGCACATGGATAGGTAGAGAAGGCTATGATTTTTCTTGGCCTCACTGTTAGATTTAAGTGAAAGGTTGGAATCTTAAAATATGCATGTTCTATTGTAGCTTGTGCATCAAACTCCTTGTAGTCCACTCCATAACACCACTGCATTCATTTCTTTTTAACATTAGGATCTACCTACTTTGGAATTTCAACAAGATTTTCTCAATTTCCAGTAACCCATAGGCCTCAGTGATGGCTTTCATTGAGTAGGACATTGAAATATCCTTGATCATGGCCATTGAATCAGCTTACTGATTATTTCAAAAAAAGTATGTCTCTCCCATATACCACTCCCCACTAGAAGTGATTATGGGCCATATGAGAGAGTTCTATAGTTGAGCTTTAACTTCTGGAGATGCAAACTCCAAGAAAGATCCAAAGTTTAACTCTTGAAGCATGGATTTCTAGACCTCCTTGTTCATGATCTACTTGAGACAAGCCTTCATCAAGGTGACCTTAAGGTTTGGTCTAGGCTTTGATGCCTCATCTTGATTAGACTATTTTGTTGTGCCTACTTCTTTGTGAATTTATCAAATAGATACCACTTTGGGCTCCTTTTGAAGAGGCCCCATTGCATGGATTTTTGCTTGCTCATGGGGCTATTCTTAAACCCTTCTAATTTGTGGTCGTTTGTCCCATGGTTGAAATGGTCCTTCTTGTGCATGCTTCCCTTTAGGTGTCATATGTGGTCATAACATAACCAAGGATTAGCATATGATGTGTAACTTATAAACTTTAAGTACCTTATCTCATTGAGCAATTACAATTAGGCTAAGTTTTCACTATGGTAGTATTGGCGACCATTTGGGACGCGACCGCCAACAAGTGTCCTCGAACAGGATTTAGGTGCTTGCTGGTCTCTGGCAACACCAAGGCCCAGATACCTCCAAATAGACTCAGTAGTTAATGTGAGTATGTGCGTGTGTTGTTGCCACATGTAGTTGTGAAAAATAAAATGATTGCATTGTGTGTAAACTACAAATGACTTATCTTAAAGAGATTTAGCCAACTTTGCCAAGTTTTGTGAGTTGTTGAGAGTTCCTATTTTGTTCCTATTTTTGTTCAACTTATCTATGTGGTCCTTATAATACCTACTTGTAACAAATAAAATTTTACAAAAACATTTGAGCACAACTCTACGAATCTACTTCTAATTTTCCCCAGAGAAAGAGATAGTTCCACAAGAAAACTAGAAATAGAGCAAGATTCAATGGAAATAGATAGAAAAGAAAAAAAAAGCAAATTTGTGTTAAGACCTCAAATGTTTAAACAAGGTAAAATGATATGAGTAAAAACTTCCCAATAAAGCTATCCCAAATTTAATAACTATGAATTGTTCAAACTTCCAAGGCTCAAATAAGCAATTTCTTCAAGACAATCCTACTATGCTACCAAAAATTGCTGTGTAAAATATCACGTACAAGACTCCATTTTGGCTAGATAATGGATGTCAACAATTGCATTCAATAGAATGTTCGAAAGACTTGACAATTTTTGATTGAAATACCATGGAGATTCACTTTAAATATAAAAAAAGCTATTCTGGTCCCATCAAAATACCAAAGATTTTATGAATCCTCTTGACTATTGAATCGTTCAACGGCATGACTACAAGCAGAGGCTCTCTTACAACAATCCCAATAGCAGTTCTTATACGTTGCACAATAATCAAATTCACTACTAAAATGCTCTTAAGGATTTTAAACACAAGCACTTCTATGCAAAATTTTAATAGAAATTTTCAATTATGCAACAAGAATAATAAGAGCAATCTAAAAATCCCAAAATGACTTGCTGATTCGGTTGTACACCTGTCTTAGTGTGCCTTCGTGTCTCTGTTGCCGCGTTTAGTGGATTGGTATGGCAATAACGAATGCGTTGACCTCGGGCACTACTGCTGTTTTGGTAATTTTAGATTGCAGGTTCCAGGAGCAAGCGACATTTGTTTTTAATCGCCTAAAAGTTTTGAAATGAGTTCCCAGCCGCAATGCTATTTTTGTTTTCATCCTTGTTACAACAATCAACTTCATCTGTTTCTGCCCATATTTTCCAAGGCATTCCTAGCCATGGTGAACCCTTGGGCACACAACCACAAAATTTGCTGAGTTGTTTGAAATAGCACTGAGGTGGGTAGGGTTTGGTAATGCATGGAATAGTGTGGAAAATGATAGGGTTTAGTGGCATGCAAGGTTGCGCAGAGGCCCTTACGGCTCTATTTCATGTGACCGCGGCTGGACCTTCACGTGGAACAGAGGTGATCATCGCTGCTCGTGGTCTGCCGATTCAGACCTCCACTGATGAGCACCAGAATGTTGTATTGAAAAAAAAAACAAAATGCCAATGTCTTCATTGCTTCCATTACTAGGGTTCATGTGGAAAAGGGGGTGGTGATGGTGATTTTCCCAGTGCTTGTCTGTGTCGCGATAAGCATCGCGCTATCGGCAATTTTGTCACTCCTATTACCCAGGTAAAATGGTGATTGTCTGGAATGCCATGATTGGGAATGGACTGGAAACCCTACAAATTTTTGGGTGCTTCAGAAAATCAGGGATTCAACCCCATCATATTACTTACGTTCATGTTCTGTTTGGTTGCAGTTACGCAAGATTTATGCATGAATGAATAATTTTTCAATCTTCAGAGAGAGCCTTCAGAACAGTTGATGTTGCCTTCAAATTATTAAATGATAAATTTAAAACCTGAAGAAAAGTAAGGTTGGTCAAAGACTCTGGAATAGGTCCCGTAATCTTGTTATGAGAAAGACCCATGCTCTTCAGTTGTGTAAGCTTGTTGCCCAAGGATTTTGACCAGTTCTCATCAAAATATGAATTGCAATGTTCCTATTTAATTATTTCAGAAATAATTTTACCTTGCACCAACGGACTGCTGAATTTGTGTTGCTGCAGAAATATGCTTTCCTGAAATAAAATGGAAAGAAAACCAATTTTACTTGAGATGCTCTTTGATTTGCTACATATTCATATCATATAAATGATAAATTGGACTTCTTCCATAATCCCACTATGTATAGGAATGGTGCTCCTATATATTTTTTTCTTAAATAAAAATAATGCTATTGTTAACTTATACTTTTCCTCTCAAACTAAAATTTTAACCATTTCTCCAAAAACTCTTAACCAATTTAATTTTACCAACCTACTCCATGAAATGGCCAAATGTGCCAACAAGTAGATTGTTTATTTTATGATTATATCAATGTTATTTCATTCTTAATGTCACCAAAGCTTGTTGGAAGGGTTTAACTCTCATAATTTGATGTTTTATTGTTGGTTTCTTAGTTAAACCTTTGTGGGAGTTAAAAAAATTTTGAAATTTTTTTTGTTAAAAACTTAAGCTTTGTGGCTCTCACGACATAGAGCTTACCTCTGATAGCTATAGGATCAAAGAACAAAGTGACTCAAAGAAATAGTTAGAAAGTTATGCTGCTCAAAAGGTTTTGGACTCTGAATAGTTCAAAAACTCCCCCCTTGTTTTGGCACAAATGTGAGAAAATTTGTAAGTTTCCACACATATATATATATATGATTTTTGCCTTGCATTGACAGGGTCTTGTTGATAAATGTTTTGTTTATCTGGGGTTCCATTGATGGACCTGATTGAGAAGATTTTCCACATTAAATATTTTTAAAAATATGAGTTTTCTTATGAAATTGGGATCTATAGAGAGCCAAAAAAGCCATGAACATGATGAAATGTTTGAGAGGATTTATGAATTCATAAAAATTGGAGAAATGATGGGAGAATGAAATTGTGATGGAGAAATTCCTTAAGGAGCATACAGTTGGATGCAACTGATGAGGTGCACAAAAGATTTGATTGTAGGAATGCCTAAGGATAAGGAACTTAATTAGCCCAACCAAGAGATATGCAAGTGGATCCTCCATATAGTAGGATCATGCATGTTTTTCCCTTACATATCCTCAAACTAAGGAGTCCATGGGTCCCATAGTTGATTAATGGTTATGAAAAGTTAAGGATTGAATTTGGAAGAATCTACCTAAGAATTTCAATATATCAAACTAAGACATTGAACAAAACATGGAAAACCAGCAATGAGATAAAATTATGGATAGCATAAATGGATGAAAGAGAATATGGAATGGAGTTCTATCTCATGATCACATGAAGTTCCTTGTGGATTTGATGGTTAAATGACATGATCAAGTTCATCCTTAGTTTAGATCAAAACCAACCACTTTTAGTGACTTCACATTGACACTCCAAGACTAGACCACCCCCTTGAGACATAAGAATGCTCCCATAGATCAATCACTATTCCTTATTAGAGAAAAAAAGAGAAGTAGAAAGTGAGAAAGGGTCTTAGTTAGAGGGGACCTTCAAGCATGGGTAACATGTCTTTCTAGTCCCATTACTAGTTCTTATAGCTCATTATTTTATCTAAGGGATGTGCCTTGAATTCCTATCATTTTTTATTATTTTTTTCAAAATTTTTATGTTTTTATGAATTTTTGGATGAGAACCACATCATGCAAAGACTTATTAACTTCCTATTATTGGTCAACATAGAATGGTAAGAAATCCATGAAAAATACTTATGCACTCAAGTGAATAAAAAGGTACAAAGGGCATCGAGTTCCCTTGAAGTCACACCCTTATCAATCCATTTGATCTTTCTCAAGTTTGAAAACTACCAAGGCCACAAGTTCATTAAAGTTTCATTAATGAAATGGACCTTATATTTCAAAAACCAAGAACACCATAGATTATTGTGAATGGGTGGATGATGTGGACTCACGGCTTGTTCCATGAATAAATAAACTTTATCTTAGTTATCAATATTAAAATTCAAAAATAAACACTAGACATTAGCAATTAGAAATATTAAGTATAAACCACCATTAGTAAATAGCTACAACATCATTGTGTCCTGTTGGCAACAAAGTGCTTTATTAGAACAAAATAAGAGAAACATGTCAAAATAAAGTAAAATATAGAAGGAGTTGTAAAATATTCAAGAAAGATAAAATATACTGATAATGTTGTATAACAAAAATGGTAAAAATTAACAAAATGTAAAACAAAAATGTGTAAAACAAAAAATTGTAAAAACTAAAGAGCCACTTATATGATTAGCACAGATGGCCATCTCCCCCACAATTGAGTTGAAAGGAGGAGATTCAAAGGATTGAGTAAGGTTGTGAATCCAATGAGGTGGTGCTTGCATTGGCTTGCTTGGGCTCATGGAAAGGTTTAAGTCATTGCATGTTGACTAGTTGCTTTTTGTTTAGAATTTCAGGTTTGTAGGTCAACATGGCCCTAGAAGAAACGGTTTCATAAATGATATAAGGTTCTTTCCAAAACATTTGAAACTTATTTTTTTGAGGGACATGTATGGGGTTCCAGTAGAGGGCCTTGTCTCCAAGTTGAAATTTTACTTTTCTTATTATAAGGTCATAAAGTTTTTTATTAAATGCTTCATGCACCTCATTCAAAGATAGAACCATCAATCTATTCTCATCTAGTACATTAAGGTTGATCAATCCTTCTTTCTATGTTAGGCCTAGGTCAAGATCAAGGTCATAGATTATTGAAAGTGTATGGGGCTCAAATTAAATTAGAAGTGTTGGCATTTTTCCATACACTAGCTCATAGGGAGTGTAGCCTATAGAAAGTTTCCATGTTGAGCAGTATGCCTAGAGGGAATTGCTAAGTTTGGTGCTCTAGTCTCTCCTATATTTGATAATTGTTCTTCTTAGGAATTTAGAGATCTCTCTATTGGTAATATATGCTTAATTGTTGGCTTAGAGGTGGTAGGGTGTTATTAATTTATGTTCTACCACCAAGCGTTGCATGAGTTTTTAAAAGTTGATGCCTGTAAAATTAGTTTCATTATCAAAAATTAGTGCACATGGCATCCCAAACCTATTTCCAATATTTTTTTGTACAAACCAAGTAGTAGTGGAAGATGTACAATTGGTGATGGTTGCTACTTCTACCCATTTTCTACAATAGTCAATAGCAACTATTATGTATGAATTTGCATTCAACATGGATGTGATGGGATCCATGAAGTCTATGCCCCCATATGTCAAAGGGTTTCAATGGTTAAGTCCATTATTGAGGGTTCTCTATTTGAGTAATCATCTCACCATCATGTTCATGGCGTTTATAAGAGTGAACAAAAGTGGTGGGTGTCCTTGAAGATTGTTGGCCAATAATACCCTACCACCATGATATTAATGTTCATGTGTCTTCATGCATAGTGGCTCCCACAAGGGCCCTCATGCACATCTTGAAGAATGTGTAGTTGGTCAGCATTAGGAATGCACCAACAAAATAGGTCATTGGTGCACACCTTATAAGGTTGTCTGTTGATCTCCATGAAGCATTTGGCTTCATGAAGAAATTTTTGTTTCTTACTTGTGGTTTAACTCTTATGGAATTTCCTAAGTAAGAAGATAAGTGAGGATGTGATCATACCACTTAGGTTCATTGGGCACTTGTTTTTTTATTTCACCAAAAAGAGGAGTTCATTAGGGAATTGATCAAAAAGTGGACTCTCCTCCTCTTTGTTGTCTCATCGTAATCAAAACAAGTGATTAGTGAGCACATTCTTAGTCCCCTTTTGATCTACCATTGTAAGATCAAATTCCTACAAGGTCATAAGCCATTTTATGACATGGCGACTCACCATTGATTTATTCATTAAAAAGCAAATGGTACTATGATCCATGTGCACAAACACCTTGTATCCAAGCATATAGTGCCTGAACTTCTCTAAGGCACACACCACCACCATTAGTTCTTTCTCCACTATGTTGTAGTTCAGTTGTGTACCCACAATACTTTTGCTCATCTAGTGGATGTAATAATGATGTTTCTAATCAACCAATTGTGTAAGCATGACTCCCAAGGCATAGTTTGATGCATCCATCATTATGTAAAACGATTGAGATTAGTTAGGTGCTTGTAGAATTGGAGTTTCTACAAGCTTCTCTTTGAGTTGCTGGAATACCTTTTGGAATTCCTTAGTCCATACAAATGTAACATCTTTCTTTGTCAACTTGACCAATAGTTTAGCGATCTTAGAGAAATTCTCTATCAATAATTAGTAGTAGCTAGTGTGTCCAAGTAATGACTAAACATCTTTAATGATTTTCAGTTGGCAGGTAATTCCTTAGATGATCCTAATATGTTTAGGGTCCACCTTAATCCCTACTTGCACAATGGCCTCCTAGACCATCAAATGCCTCTTTTTCTATTTGAACCAAAGATTAGTCTCTACACACCTTTTAAGCACTTGCTCAAGGCAATCTAGTGCTTGCTCAAACATAGCACCATAGGTGGAGAAGTCATCCATGAAGACTTCCACCTCGCTACCAATTTTCTGTTAAAAAATGCTAAGGATAAGTCATTGAAAGGTTTCAAGGGAATTGCACAAATCAAAAGACATCTTTTTATATGCAAAAGTCCCCTAGGAACTTGTAAATGTAATTTTTGCCTAATCCTCTAGTGTAATTTGAATCTAGTTATAGCTACTATAACCATCCAAAAAGCTATAATAGTAATGCCTAGAGATAGTGTCCAACACCTAGTCCAAAAAATGACAATAGGAAATAATATTTGTAGGTTATCATATTCAATAACTTGAAGTCAATATAGAACCTTCACATGCCATCTTTCTTTGACATGATCATAAGTGGGCTTATTCACTCACTATCCACAATTGAACAAATGAACCCTACCATGAGGAGTTATTAAATCTCCTCCTTAACTATTTGCTTCAACTTGGGGTTCAACCATTACTATGGTTGCCTTTTGGGCTTTATGGAAGAATCAGTATAGATGTGATGCTAGCATATCCAAGGATCAATCCTAGTGAGTTTGAGATATGATCAAATAAAGGCTATTGGCCTTTTGTTAACCACCTTCAATAGCATCTCTTTCTATTCAGGAGCAAAGTTGGCATTGATTATTACTAGCTTGCCACTTTTTAGAAATGCATGTTCCATGCCAACAGGTAAAGTTTTCAACTCTAAGGGCTTCTATTTAAAATTATAAAGGATCTACAACTCTCCCCAATATGTATCATCAAGTTCATCATTAGAGAGTTGGAAATGAACTTACTCTAGTTTATCTATGCTTTCAACATAGTCACATGTTAAGCTCTTAGTGGGTTCCATGCAAAGTGTTCTACTTTTAGGATCAGCTATCAACCATTAAGTATCCTCTTGGTTTGTGGCTACTGTATATAGGCACCTTTGAATTTCAAATTCATCTGCATACTATCTACATGTTATGATTGATGTGCTTTTTATGATCCATAGCTTTTGCATACTATTGCACCCTGTATCACTATACACAATGCATGGAACTCTTTTCTTCTTGATCTTTCCAAATGAATTTTCTTTGAAAATCTCCAAGAAAATATCTCTAATTCCTAATCGTGAATCAATGGTACTTACCCAAGCCCTTTCCATAATGATTGAAAAGTCCCCCTTACAATTGTCAACATAGATTACTAGGAAGTTAATAGGATAGGACCATCCACAAATGGTAGTCATGATGTCTTCCACTAGTCCTAAGGGAATAGTGATGGACTGGTTTGCTATCTCAAGGTGAATGTTACTCTTCTTGAGTAGAGGCAAGTTCTAGGTTGTGTACATCTCATGAGAAATTATATTAACACTAGAACCTAAATCTAGAAGAGCTTTGCAGGACTCATTTCTAGTGATTTGGAGATAGATTAATGGACTCCTAGGATCAAATATTTTCCTTGGAAGGTAGCTAGCCTTTATCTAATTAGTTACCACATGGGTTAGCATGAAGGTATGCACTTTGTAAGGTATTTGGTTTAAAGGGGATTGAAATGGATTGGATGCATGGGATGAGGAAGAAGTAGGGTTATCAGCCACATGAGTCTATGAGGGCTTTGCATGATTGCTATTTCAAAAGAATGGTCTTTTTTGGTTTTTGTTTTTGAACCACTTGTTTGAGGAGTTAATTGTAAGTTAACAGCCCTAGTAGCATTACGTTGTTACAACTATGCTAGAATTTCACCCTACATTAATGGAGCAAGTGGTAATTGGGTTAAGGATGGAGGGACACGCACAAAAGAATGAGGAGAATGATAAGGATATAGGGATTCCCCTCTTAGAGATGGAGAATGAGATCTATAATATTCATAAGGGTAGTAGTGATGTTGGAATGATGTGTGATTGGAAGAGTCACGTGGAGATAGGGGTTGCTGAACATAGTGACTATATTGATCAGGTTGTCTATAAGGGTACTACTACCTTGGTGGTGGTGGCATCCCCCACAACTATGGATATGCCATTGATGATATTGCTTAAATGGTTGTGGTAGAGCTCCACTTTGATAGTAGGCTTATTATTGGTGGAACTCCCATGGATTATCTTGAAGATAAGGCAATCTTCTGGATGCTTACCTTTTTATCCAATTTAGGATTTAGTGTGTACACCCTAGATTTTTACAAGTGTGACATAATAGGGCAACATCCCTTAGGATGTTCATATTAGTAGATGTCACAACCACCATCATCATTTGATTCAGACTTCACAACCTCCTCTACTACAACAACCTTGCCCTTATCCTTTTGGTGGGCACACTTAGCTTACTTCCTTCTCCTACAATCATGATTATTACTTTACTCTTTGGATGCCTTTGCTATTTTTAGAGTTGTTTAGAACTTTTCATCCAAAGAATCCTACATTTTATCTACCTTAGCTAAAATTTCGGAGATAAATTTTTGAATTGGCAAGATCTTTCATTACACCACCTCATCAAGTGGTACCTCCTCCTTGTTGTTAACAAGCCAGACTTTCCTTTTCTTAATTGATGAGACGCGACTTACACTAGGCCGCGATATCGCGGCCGTCGCGATATCGCGTCC
>MNCI01010893.1:158932-183754 GCA_015680685.1 Gnetum montanum
GGTGTGTACGGCTGGCTAAGGAATCGGCTGCTTATCACACGTAGGCTAAATAGGTGCCTCAGTACGACCACTTCGAGCACTTGCGTTACGTGTGGCGATCCCAGTAACGATTAGCGTTTGGTAAGCTGCAGTTGCATAGTTCAGGGTGTGTCCGGTAAGTGGGAACGGATGCTGACGCTAGTTAATTTAGACTTAGATCTTAGTTAGAGTTAGTTTAGTTTTCTCAACCCTTTCTCCTAGTAGCATAGAAGATAAGCCGAAAATACCAAAAAAATCACATACCTCAGACTTGCTTAACCATACACCGTGACACATACAAGTAAGCCTGGGAAGACAACGAACGATTAACCCCAAGTGTTTCTTGTGGCGTTAAGGCATTTAGTCTGCGGAGTTTGACCGGATCGCGCGTGCACGCTCGTATTTGTATGGTTGAGTGTAGGGGTACCTCGCCACTCATCATTAATGGAAGGATCCTAGTTGTACTCCTCTACACTTTCTATTTTTCTAAGTTCTTCTTCTTCTTTAGCAACCTACTCAATGAGCCTTTGGATCTAATGGGCTCTAAGTTTTGATAGTCTCCCTTAGTCATAGATCCCAAGAGTTCTCCTTGTCTCTATTTAGATCCCATCTATGATATGGTGAAGCTACTTCCTTTGAGAGTAACCATGGCTAGGACATATGTGAAAAAGGGAATAATACTTGCTCATGGCTACATCTGAGGATTCATGTGTTCCTTGTCATCAACCTTGTATCTACTTTCTCAAGTTAAACACTCAAGAGTATATTTGATATTTGTTATTAAAGAGGTTAAGCATTGTACTTCATCTACGGATTGATTTCAGCTCCAAAGAGCAGTACCAACTTTTATATTTTTTTATGTGTCCTAGGGAATAGCTTAAGTTTTTGCCATTTTTCTCTATGTTATGCAAGGCATAAGCATCATGAAAGGCTTGTACATGATTTTGTAGATTTGCTTCTTTCCCATCCTTGTGTTCTGCTTCTTTTCCCATTCTTCCTTTACATATACTCTGCTTGTACATAATAAATAGAATACTATTTTCTTTCACTTTTGCATTATACTTGGATGTACTTTATGTTTTCAATAATAATAAAATAATATTTTCTTCCACTTTGGATCCTAAATCATGGTTTCCTCTGATACCAAATATGACATCCCATTCTTGGGTGTCGTAAAAAGATGATTGCTTAATTTATTGCATTCATCATTTTCTTAAATAATATAATGAAAAGATCATAAATACTTTATAAATGAATTAATTGGTAAATAAGTAATTAATACTATGAAATAAAAAAAGGAAAATAGAAAAATTTTATTAATAGGAGAGAGTACTGTAATGGCCTCTTGGTTATCTTCATATACCACTTAAGCCTTAGAGGCAATTTGGCATTGCCACCACAGTTAGGCTATCTAGCTAGAGGGGTTATTAGTCCTTTCTTGTCCCACTTCACCTAGCTCCCATCACTTGCCTTTCTAGGCTTTGCAATTCCATGTTGGCATTACCTCTAATCCTAGTCTTAAATGGCATAGGTCAAACCCTTTCTTGAGGGATACATGAATAATTGTAACTTCTCATAATGAGGTGCCCATTCACTTGAAGGTTAATTACATTGTTTACAGTTATTTTCACCCTTAACAATGGATGGGACATTACAATGTACCTTTCTTAAACATCTAGCTTGTCCTTGAGTGCTTCCTCTATATCCAACTACTCAGCTATCGCTTCACCATTATGCTCCTCAGCTTCAGTTCCTTTATTTTTCTCATTATCATCTATATAAACAAAAGATTAGAAATTATAAAACATAATTTATAAGATCAATAATAAATACAATTTATCATTCAATATCATGATGATCAAAAAGTTGGGCATAAGTATTAAAAATAAACTCCCTATTTTCCCAAGTATGTTGATCACAATTTGACCATTGAATAAGTACTTTGCTAATAGTTTTATTTCATAATTTCTTGGTTTATTGGTTCTTAATTACAATGGGTTTAACTTCAAAGCTAGCATTGGATTGCAATGGCAAAGTATTCTAGTCTAGCACATATGGTACATAATTTTTATGAAATTTCTTTAGCAAGCATACATGGAAAATTGGGTGAATTATTAAGGTTGTTGGAAGATTTAACTGATATGACACTTCACCAATTCTTTTAGAAATTTCAAAGGATCCACAATATCTAGGTGTTAATTTAGTATATTTTCCAAATTTAAGAGAACTTTTGGTAGGTTTTACTCTCAATAGTACTTGATCTTCTACTTGGAATTATTTTTTAAGTTGATGTTAATCTGCATATCCCTTATATCTATCTTGGGAAATTTGTAAAATTTTTTTAACTCTTGTGACGATGTTTTTCCATTACTTTCATTTCTTCTTCCTTCCATTCTATTCTTAATGTTGGATCCACCCAGGTTAGTGGTGTACAACAATTACATCCATATACTTTGAATGGTGTTCGATGTATGGAACCTTGATAATTTTTATTATANTGGTAATCTATGCTAAATTTTAACTAGGTTCCAAGTTCTTTGAAGAAATTTTTCTAGAATTTAGATATGAACTTGGGATCTTGGTTCAAGGTGATATATTTTGGACAACCATGCAATCAAAATACTTCATGTATGAATTTTTGAGCTACTTCTTCTACTATGTTTGTAGATTTCAAAGCTATAAAATGTGCCATCTTTGATAGACGATCAACCACTACCAAAATTTAGTCATTTTTCTTTTTGGTTATTGCCAATCCCAAAATGAAATCCATGGTGACATCTTTCCATTTCCAAGTTGGGACTTCCATAGGTTGTAATAATCCACTAGGTTTCATTTTTTTAGCTTTTATTCTTTGGCATGTTAGACAATTTTTAATGTACAAGGAAACACTATTCTTTATTCTAGGCTAGAAATAAGATTTTTGTATCATCATATAAGTCTTAATATAACTTGGGTGTGCTATGTATGGTACTTCATGTGCTTCACACAACAACCTTAGTCTCCAATTTTCTTTTGGTATGCACACTCTTTATCCTTTCATCAATAAACCATTAAAGGTACGTTGATATTGAGGCCTAGAGGAAATATTGATTAAAATATTCTTAAAATAAGGATCTTCTTTTATTTGTGCTTTAATTTCTTCTTCCATACAGTTGTTACCACACCTATCATAAAGTTCCACATTCAACTAAGGCCATTAACTACCACATTTTTCTTAATAGGGATATATTTGATTTCAAAATCATATTCAGCTAATAATTCTACCCATCTCTTTGACGAGTATTCAAAATAGGCTATCTCTACAAATATTCTAAACTTTTATGATTTGTTTTTAGTACAAAAATTTTTCCACAAAGATAATGTCTCCAAACTTTAAATGCATGAACAATTGCTAGTAATTTTAAATCATGGATTGAGTAATTTATCTTAGCTCCTCATAATTTACAAGAATCATAACATACGACTTTACCTTCTTATGAAAGAACTGCATTGATTCCTATTCCATAGGCATCCATGGATACTTCAAGTGGTGATTCTTTATCTAGAATTTTCAAAATAGGTGCTATTGTGAGTAGCATATTTAATCTGAGAAAAGCTTTCCTACATTTTTCATCAAACTTACACACATTTTTTCTTGCATAAGGTTAGTCAATGGGGCTACCAAGGTAGAATAATCTTTAATGAAACATCAATAAAAACTGGCTAAACCCAAGAAATTGCAAACTACTGTAACATCTTTTAAATTAGGCCAGTCCTTGTTCGCACTAACTTTTACTAGATTTACTTGCAATCCTTTCTTAGAAACTATATAGTCCAAGTATGAAACTTCTTCCTTAAAGAGCTCACAAATTCTTATAATCCATACCTAGTTCTAAAAGTAGTTTTCTAAATATGTTTCTCCTTAATTTTTATTTGGTGATAACTTGATTTGAAATCAATCTTTGAAAAATAACATACACTTGTAAGTTGATCAAACAAATCATCGATCCTAGGCAAAGGATAAGTATTTTTAATTGTCACTTTATTCAATGTCCTATAATCAATGCATAATCTTAATGTACTATCTTTCTTTTTAACAAATAATATTAGTGCACCCCAAGGTGATATGCTCGGTTGAATTTTCCCTTCTTCCAATAATTGATCTAATTGTACTTTTAATTCTCTTAATTCAAAAGTAGAAAATCTATAAGGGCTTTTGAAATAGCTTGTGTACTGGAAAAAATATCAATAACATGCTCAATAGTTCTTTTTGGAGGTAGTTCTCTAGTTTTATGAAATACTAAATCTTTATATTCCTTAAGTTCTTTTGGAATCTCATTACCTGCAGATCTCTAAGGTTAGGTTACTTTGACAATTAACATCATAGCACCCTTTT
The DNA here is from genome assembly GCA_015680685.1 of Gnetum montanum. NCBI lineage: Eukaryota > Viridiplantae > Streptophyta > Gnetopsida > Gnetales > Gnetaceae > Gnetum > Gnetum montanum. The sequence continues at coordinate 163,326 of MNCI01010893.1, forward strand.
TGACTAATCTTTTTTCTTGCTTAATGGTTATCATATGAATTTTCCTTGTTGTTCCTACCTACCTTAGAACCTCAACTTTGTCACTGGTTGGGACTTTTAAAATATGAGTTCAAAAGTAGGCAGTAATATCAAATTTTTGTAGGAAAGACATTCCTAAAATTGCATCAACATCACCTAGTTCAAATTCAAAGAATTCATCAATGAAAGACATGTTTTGCAAAGTAAAGTTAATTTCTCCATTCTAGTATGCTTGCTCATGGTCATTTCATCTACAAGTTCTATCTTAACAATTTTCTTAGAAGGTAAAATTAATTTCAATATATTAATTAACTTTGGAGAAATAAAGTTATCATTGGCACCATTATTAATCAAAAATTTAATTATTTTACCTTTAATTGAACCTTCAAAAATTAGCAAAGCAAATTGAAATTTATGTAAACCTGATTTATTCAAAATCTTCACAAAAATCAAGCCAATTTGTAATCAAACCTTTAGATCTCGATCCATTTCACCATGTTGCTGCAAGTCCTCTTAAATACAAGGAGACAACTTCTAAATGTTCTTAGCTTGACAAATTCAACATATCAAAGTAGTTTTTCATTGTATCAAGCTAATTCTCATGGTGGCACTAGATCTAGGGGCTCCATCATAATGATGTAATTTTACTATCTTCACATGAACTTATGTCAGTGATTCTCTAGGTGAATTAAGTTAGTTCACATATCCCTCACCTTCAATTTCTATCCTATGGCCTAAAGGAGGGATTTCATTATCCTATTGACTAGTAGGTGGAGGTTGATTTCAGTGTGGATCCCTAGGGGTAAGTTGATCTTGATCTTGATCTTGATCCTTAGGTGGAACGTGGGTAGGATTTGAAGGTTGAGTGAGATGGTTGGTTAATTTCTTGATGGAGTCTGCAAAGGAATCCATCTTTCCTTACATGTCTAACCATTTATCCTCTAAACTTTGGAACAATTTCCTAATTTCTTCAAACATATTTTGCATCTCTATCCTGAATCCTTAATTTGATTATTGATCCTCTTCTTGACCACCCTTGATCTCATTAATTTGATCTTCAAGGACATTCATCTGATCATTGACTCAAGCCTCCATTACTTTCCAATTTATTCTTTGGGTTCTGGACATCAATAAGTTAAAGAAATCAAGTATGTTGGTAATCCTTGGCTTCTATGGCCCTTTTTATGGGTCGCATAATAGTTAATCAGATGCAAAAGAAGTTGAAACTATCATGAATTTCTTCTTGAGCATCGAATTTTAGTTATTTTTAGGACCTTAAATAATTGATTAAAATGCTAATTTTCTATAATTAAAAAGCTAAATCTGATAGTTACATTGAGCCTAAAAGGTTCAAATTTGTTGGAATCAATTTTTATTTAGTTGAAAACAAACTTCAAATTCAAAAGCTATAGCCATTTTAAATTTATAAAAACTTGCATGTTTTTCAAGACTTCCCAAGAGGTCACCCATCCCAGTTCTACTCCATAATGAATGCACTTGTTGACAAATTTTTAATCTCCATTGTTACCAAGGCATCAATTTTGAATTTTTGAAAATATTTATGCACGTTCTTAATTTAAATTAACAATTGATGACAAAAATTTTAAATTTTTTTCCATCAACTGACAAGCATTTCAAAATTCCTGTCTACTAACAGAGAATGTTCTTGTTGTGCAAAAATAGGGATGATGGTGGCAATGGCCATGGTGGTGGAGTCTAGGGAGGTTGCTCAGGACATCAACGGCCAAATTGGGTGGTAGTAGTGCACCATTTTCTGCCACTAGTGATGACATAACCATTTTCATAGGCCTCCACTAGGCCTACACAGCCCCTTGACTGGGCTAGTGCAACTCTTTCTAGGGCTTGCATGGCCTATCATTGGCTTATCTGGCCCACACAAGGGTTTTGTGGCTTCTATTTTCATGCATAGCCAAAAAAGGTATTAATAACATTTGGAGAGGTAATGATCAATAGCAAGGGAGACAATGATCCATGGCATGAGAGGTGATGTTTGGCAACATGAGAGGTAATGATCCACAACATGGAAGCCAATGTTCGATGGCATGGAAGACAATGATCCGTGGACCTACAGGCAACCAAGGACATGCATATAGGTAGACAATGTGGCAAAATAGGAGTAGTAGATGGCATACATTCCAGGTGCGGTGATAGGTGTAGGACATGACATAGTAGCAAGTGATAAGGCAAGGCAACGATAGCAACTAGGAAGTGGGCATGAGGTAGTAGGTGGAAATGGGGATGAGCATGGTAGGAATAGACAACACTTGGTGTGTGGTCACCCTTGGGGCTAGCCCTCTATAGCCACCACCCACTACTGGCAGCACTGGTTATCGTGGCTAGTGGGTGGATAGATCGCGACCCTACTAAGTATTTGGGATTTTCTTTAATATAAATTTTTAAAAGTCAAGGCTTGGAAGCTAACCTGAGACCTCTGACCCTCCTTTTTTCTAAATAAAAATTTTTAATAAAAAAATATTTTTTTTCAAAATTAAATTTAAACTTTTCTTAAAAGAAACACTTTTTTAATTTTAAAACTGCATGTAACCCAAGAATTGTCATATCTCCCAAACTGTAAGTTAGATTTTGATGAAATCGATATCATTGGAATCTTCTCGGAGAGCACTACATGTTGAGCTGGAGATAATGCTATTTTAGTGAACCTAGAAATCACAAAATTAGAAAAAGTGAGCATTAGCTTTATCAAATTCATGATTAACTTAAGTTAAAACTTCCTCTTCACTCTTCCTAAAATTCTTGTAGTTTTATTATAAATATGAGAAGAAGAAAGAATTTTCCCATCACAACTCAATATCAGCAGAAGATTGAATGATTCTATTAGTGAAAAATCTTGAAGATTTTCTATCATAAAGGATTTTAATAATCCTCATCATGGCCCCAAAGTGTTAGGCTTCACATCTACCTCAAGCTGTTTTAGGTAACTCTCAATTAGCCACTATTATTTTGCATCAAAATAATGTACTCTTTGCTTTCAATGATGTTTGTAGCTTACTTGAGAATGAGGGGTTTTAGTACCTTACAACTTCAAGGTTTTCTAATTTACTTGTCTTCCCTATTTTAAACTTTCTCATTGCAAAGGTGTTCTCATGGAATGGTGTGAACAATATAATAGTAAGAAAAGTTCCACTTATGAGTTAGTTTTTGGAGCAATAATAATCCTTCCTTCTAATATTCAAATAGCCTTTCATTTTCAATAAGGAAAGCTTCCTTTAATTCCATCAACTTTCTCTCAAAAATTTAAATCATTTTGCAGAAAGGAATTATCTAATTATGTTACTGATTCTGCTCTTGGAAAAAGCTAATTTGTTCATGGATATTTCATTAATGAGATTCACTTTGAAGTATGTCTACTCATCTTTAGTAAGGTTTTGTGATATAAATATCAATCCTATGTTAATTCTTATTCCATTTACATACTTCATGGTGTCATAATTGGCAGAGTTTATGACTGGTTGTTGTCTTGTTTCTCAACTTGGTATAATACCATGACTAGAATTACTACTACCCAACAAAATCCTACCAAATCTTATACCATATGTTTTGTACCATTTTTTATGTTTTTGATCCTAAGCTATGACCATCCAAGCAAAAAATTTAGTCATTACAATCCCTGATTATGTCCTAAATTTCTCAAAGATGAGAGAGTTATAAGGGGTAGGATTGTGGAGGCCAAGAAAGGTCAGATGGCTTTACAATAGGCTTAGAATCAGGAGGAAACCAATGAGGTATTTTATATATATATTATTTCCTTATTATTTATTATATCTTTATTTTATGTATTTGAAACTGTAATTTGGGCTATAGAACGAACCAATTCAAAGTGCCCAAGCTAAAGAAGTTTAAGGTACTTTAACCTTTTGTAATGTTCAACCATGAGAACAAATCACCCTTACCACCCCCAAGGTATATATATATATATAATAACTTAGTTTAATCTCTTATTTTCTTTTCTAATAAATTTCTTTTTATAGAGGTAACATACTAGGAAAAGTTTTGGCAATCTAGTAGTTGTAAGACAATAGGCCCAATAACAACCCCAACAACAAACTCAACAACAAAGTACAAGATAAGATAAATGATAGCAACTAGAGGTAATTTTTAATAATTTAAAGATTTAAATATTTTCCTTTTTTCTTTCTTGTATCTTGTATGATGTTGATCTTTTTGTATGTTGCAGAGGTCTATGGAGTGATTAGTACTTTATTTTAGACTTGGATAAAGATGATGCAAGCACCACTTTGTACTGTCTAAAATCGTTAGTGCATGGCTGGAATGAAGTGGATGCCAAGAGGTCTACAGATAGGCATAGAAGACCCTACCTTTACTTGAGGGCGAGCTGGAACTAATGAAGGTAGAGTACCTTGGGTGGTCCGTACGCGGATCAGACAAGGATTTCCCCAAACATATGCCAATGTTCAATATGCCGGGTTATATGTAAACGGTATGATAAATGTAAATCAGAATGCCAGTGTGCAGGAATATAAATAAGAGATAAAGAAATACGAATAAAAACTGTAACAAATCTTAGCCAAAAGTGCAGAAATATTATTGCATAATGAAAATTACAATGCACCAGTCTAGACGCAGTTGTGAATCTGACACAAGGTAGACGAAGAGCCTTGGTGGATGCGGAGGGGTGATGGTATGCTGGTTTGGGCTGCAGGCACAACGTGAAGACTGTATGCTCAGTGTGCAGGGTAGTAGTCCAACGTGCGGGGTGAGTATTCTCAATGCTCTAAGTGTTGATTGCCCAGATTTCTGCCCATGTTTTCTCAATTTTTGAGCCCCTATCTGGTCAAAAATCCAGGTTTTTGTCCAAGTTTGGGTGTTAAACTCATATCTGAGATGGGATGATTGGCTATGGGATGCTAGAATTTTGGATAGGATGACATGTGGAGCATCGACCGAGTGCAACAAAATTAAACTTTACAAGTGTATGGTGTGCCAGCGTGTACATGCTGGGCATGCAAGTTGGGCGTGCACGCTAGGCGTGTACACGCTGGGCGTATAGACTCCACACGCTGGATAGCGTATGGGTAAGCATGAAGAATTTTTGACCAAATTTCGAAGTGTGAAGCTAGTTGTGAGGGTGGATTTGGATGTCTGATGTCCTAAGGATGCTGCTTGTCGATTTTGGTCTCATTTAACCTTGATTTGATAAGGTTTTAGGAGGCTCCAAAAGTGTACACGTTGGGCGTGCAAGGCATGCAGGCCAGCGTGTAGGCATGAAAGTGCCACTTTTCAAGGTTACAACTTGATTTTTGGGAGCTCAGGATGATGTCTAATAGTTTCCCTACCTCTAGAAGTTGATTGGCTATGAAAATCATGCTTTGAGTGTCCATTTTGGTCTGCCTATGATGGTACACGTTGAGTGTGCATGCCATTGTGCAGGCATGAAAACCCATCATTTAGAGTGCAAAGTTGAATTTCAGGTTCCTGAGAGCTATTGGGGACCCTTAGGAAGGTCCTGGGGGTTGAGACACTCGATTCTGGCATGTTCTGACTCATTTTTAGGGCTCAAAGGTTGTTACACACTGAGCTGCACGCTGATTTGTATGCTGGGCATGCAAGCCTGTGTGCACGAAGTATACTTAGTCAAAACTAAGTGTTTTGAGATTGAAGCCTACCGTTCTTGTTGCTAGATGTTGATGTAGTCTCCAATGGATATTGGTGAACTCTTGCTTGTTCAATTGCTACTCCGTTTAATGCTATTTTTGAGGCTTTCAAGCTTGGTCATACCGGGGACCAACATGACTTAGCTCAATCTCTGTTGCAAGTGTTAGCCAAAATTTTTGTGGTGTTTCATTGGCCCCTCTTTGTTGATGCTTGGAGGATTCGACCCGAGAGGCATTGACAAAGAAGTACAAAATACCACAAGCAACTTAGTGGCATTATCCTTTGATACTTGGCCAAATGTCCTTACATCGTGTTCAAAAGTACTTGGGATTGGGAAATGAAGTTTTGAGATGATGTCTAGGGGATTTGGAATTGATTAAGGGATTGTGCTGGTGTGGGAGAGGAGTGTTTATCTTTGTGCAAATAAGTCATGTTGTTCCTTGTCGATGGCCAATGTTTGGTAGACTTGGAACCAAGGTATGAGGTATGCGTCCTTTGGAGGAACAAGACTCTTGTATCAGGTTTAAGAGAACTCGTTGTCACAACCAAAGCCACGGGATGAGATGATGCATTCTTTGGAGAAACAGGACCCTTGTAGAGTGTCTATGGGAATCCATTGTCTAACAACCAAAGCCACATAGTGAGATGAAACAAGATGGTGTGAGACACGAATGGTTCTTTCCAAGACCACTGTCTTCCCACTTGGGGCTTGTATGGGAAGTGCCAAGGGCTTGTAGTTCAATTTGCTCTTTGCTCTTTTTTTTTTTCTTTTTCTTTTTCTTTTCTATTCATTTTCATTTTCTTATTCTTTTTTTAATTCATTTTTTTGGAAAGAATGTTCTTTCAATTTTACACTCATGCTCATGTGCCGTGTTGTGTGTTGCAACTGCTTGAGAGTGTCGCAGCGTGAAACCGTATGCTCAAAGTTTTGGGTGCACTAGGTGTATCTGGGAACTATGATTGGATAGGAAGGGGAGTAAGATTGTTGGGGAAATGGAGAATGTATTGGGAATTGGAATGTACTTTTGAACAGATTGATTAACTTGGTTGTGTGCATTAGAAACAATGCAGCACCTTGTCACCGTGATGAAGTGTATCCGTGTACGCGCATCACTGGGTTTCATCCTGCAAACACAACTCCAAGGAGACAAGAGAACCACAAGTGAATGAGTTAGCAAAAAATTTAGACATGAATGTGACTGATGAAACAAAGGCACTAGATGAGATGTTAGGCATTGAATATGCATGGAAGTAATGTTGTGATGATCAACTGATGATGAGTGAGGCAGCGGCTCTGATGAAGTTCAAATGCATCTACAGATCGAGAGGCTAGAGATGAAGCTGCCAGGTTGTAGTCATGGTGGGCTGTCATGGATTAGTTTTATGTGATAACCCATTGGACATTGCCAGTTTAGTGTTGTAGCAGACGGTATATTGCTAGTTTATAGTCTTGGCGGACTGTGGAGAGGCAAACCAGTTTATAGTCTTAGCGGACTCCGACGAACGAAACTATGGTAGTTTAATGTCGTACCGGATGGGTGCTAGTTTATTAGACAAACTGTGGTATCAATTTACCATCATAATTCTAGGACGTGTTGTGGTATCAGTTTACCATCATGATTCAAGGACGTGCTGTGGTATCAGTTTACCATCATGATTCTAGGACGTGCTATGGTATCAGTTTACCATCATGATTCCAGGACGTGCGCATATCTGAGAGGTTTAGACATGAAATGGTTTGAGGTACAGGTGGTTCATTGGATGAGCAAGCTCATTACCATTCATATCAGCTAGCTTAAATGCTCCGTTGTCGTATACTTTGGTGACCAAGTAGGGCCCTTCCCAGTTTGCTACGAACTTGTCCGCATGTTCACAGATTGCCTTAAGTATGAGGTCACCTTCTTTGATTGGGCACTTGTGAATCTCATGTTGATGGTAGCGTCGTTGTTGTTTTTGGTACCATTCAATTTGATCGAGCACACGCGTGCATTCCTCTTCCACCAAGTCCAAGTTAATGATGCACAAATCATTGCTTTGACTTTCATCGAGAAGTCCTGAGAGTGTGATCCTTAAGGATGGTACCTGCAACTCCAAAGGTAAAACAACTTCCAAACCATAAATAAGACTATATGGCATTTTACCTGTGGAATTCCAATGTGTAGTGCAATAAGCCCATAACACATATATCAATTGTTCATGCCATTTTCTCTTGCTCTACGTAAGCATCTTCTTTAGCACTGAGATGATAATCTTGTTCGTGGCTTCTGCTTGTCCATTGCTTTGAGGGTAATATAGGGACGAGAATGAATGTTTAATTCCTAAGCTGTCACAGAAGGTTTTTGTTTCAACACTATTGAATTATGGTCCATTATTAGTAATGATGGTCATCGGGATGCCAAAGCGGGTCACGATGTTTTCCAGGATAAAGTTGCATACTTGTTTTGATGCAGTCTTTCTGAGGGGGATAGCTTCCACCCATTTCATGAAATATTCAGTTGCGGTTATGATGAAGCTATGCCCCGCTAAGGATGGGGGAGTTATTGGTCCAATGATGTCCAACCTCCATTTCTAGAAAGGCCATGTGATTTGAGTCGTATGCAATTCGTTGGGTGGAACATGCATAAGATTACCATGCTTTTGACACATATTACATGTTTTGACCTTGAAGAAACAGTCGTACTCCATGTGTGACCAATAGTACCCTAAACACCTTATTTTGGTTGTCATTGCATTGGGTGCTATATGCCCTTCACAGAGTCCTTCATGTACTTGCTCCACAATGGTCTGGCCATTAGTGCCACTAATGCACCTTAACAGGATACCTTTGTAGGACCTACGACACAACGTGTCACCTACTAATGCATACTGTCGAGAACGTTTTCATACTGCGTCCTTTTGTGCATTTGTTAGATGTTGCGGCATTTCACCATGTAGAAGGTACTCTTTTATGTCATCATACCATTCTACTGTGTGTGTTGTACTAACTGATGTAATCAGTAATTCATTGGGAGCGTTAGTTATGAGTGTAGCATAACTAATTATAGAACTAGACAACATGTGGAACATGTTTGGCACTAAGTTTAGGGCTAACGTAGCTAGTGCATCTACAATGGTATTATCATTTCTAGGAACATGTTGTACATCTATGTTTTCGAATCACTTTAGCAAATGCTTAGTCAAATCACAATATGGTTGTAAGTGCTGTGCTTTGCATGCATAAACATCTGTGATTTGATTTAGAACTAACTGTGAGCCACCTCTGACTATGAGTCATGTGATGTCGGAAGCTAGTGCTGCTATGAGACCTCTAAGGAGGCCTTCGTACTCTGCTACATTGTTGGTACAGTGAAAATTGAAATGATAAGCAAAGGGTCGGATCTTCCCAGAGGGATGGGTGATGACGGCAGCAGCACTTTCCCCTAGGGAGGTGGATGCTCCATCAAAATTCAAAATGAAATTGTAGTTATCAGGCACTATGTCTATTGCACTTATATTTTCATCTGGGAACTTTGGCTCTATTGTCGCTTGATCATGCATTGGTGATGTAGTCATTTGAGTTGCTATAGCTTGACCCTTAACTGATGACTGTGCTATGCAGTGTAGGTTAAACTCAGCTATCATGGCTTTCTAGCAAGCTAGCTCACTTGATTCATAGAGGTTTCCCGTGATGGCTCTAAGTACATTATCCTTGCATATTATATTGACTTGGTTGAGGAAGAGATAATGTCACCATTTCTTCAAGGAAAAGATGAGGGCTAAACATGACCTCTCCACCTCGTTGTATCTCTTCTCATGGGCTACTAATGCATGGCTTAAATAATATACAGGAACCTCAGTTCCATCATCTCGTTTTTGGCAAAGTATAGATGTGATGGATGAATCCGAAGTGGCCAGGTAGATATAGAAAGATTTGTTGATTTGAGGTGGATAGACTATCAATAGTTGAACAAGTGTCTTTTTAATGTTGTCAAATGCTTCCTGGCATTGTGAAGTCCACTCAAAATGGATGTTCTTGCGTAACAATTGGTTCATAGGTTTCAACTTGTCCATTAGTTTTTCTATGAAACACCTGATGAACTATAATCTACCTTGTAGACCTCGAAGTTCGACAAGGTTGCTTGGTGGTTTCAAGTTGGTGATAGCCTTTACCTTGTTCGGATCTACTTGTATTCCCATTTTTGATACTACAAAGCCTAGCATCTTGCCTGTTTTTATCCCAAAGACACATTTCTTTGGGTTGAGCCTAAGCTCATATTTTAGACAACATTTTAAAACCAAATCTAAGTCTTGTATGTGTTTCTTTGGTGTTGTTGATTTAACTGCGATGTCATCCACATAATCATTGAGCAAATGAAGTATGTAATTGCTAAAAATGAATGTCATTGCTCTCTGATATGTGGCACTGGAGTTCTTCAAGCCGAATGGCATCATTGTATAGCAAAAGGTTCCCCATGGTGTCATGAAGGTCATCCTTAGCTGATGTTCTGAGTTGATCCATATCTAGTTATATCCTGAAAATCCATCCATAAAAGAAAATAGAGTGTGCGTCATAGTTGAGTCAACAAGTTGATCAATGCTTGGTAACAAGAAGTCATCATTTATGGTTGTGATGTTGAGATCCCGGAAGTCTATGCATAAGTGAATGCTTCCGTTCTTCTTGGGGACTATAACCATGTTAGACACCCAATCAGCATAGTCAACAGCCCGAATGAAACCAACTTGGTAAAGCTTAGTAATCTCATTGCGAACTACTAGTGCTACCTCAGGTTTGACCTTGCATGCTTTCTGTTTCATTGGTCTTAACTTGGGATCGAGTATAATGTTGTGTTGGACAATGCGAGGATCTAGTCCAGGCATGTCATTGTAAGACTAAGCAAATGCTTTCATGTTTTCTCGAAGCACATGTTCCATGTCCTTGGCAAGTTGAGGTTGTAATAGTGAGCTCAATTTTAATATTTTAACTTCACCGTCAGGCATAGTTAAGGGGGTTTCAGTTAAAGGGTCTTCAGTGATGCTATCAACTTCTATGTCCAAAGATTTTGTCATACCTTCATAGTTATCTAATGTTTGTTGCATCGAGGCTACAAATGTGTCGTCTGTTGATGGACTTAAGTCGATAGAATTTATATTGATTTCTTTTGTAATCTTTCTGTATGGTCCATCAATGGTCAATGGTGTGAATAGATGCTTACCATCCATCACACTTGCTCCTGCCAATAAACAGGGAGCAAAGTGAGCTGGGGAGGGGGGGGGGGGTTGTTATGCTTTCCAAGCAATGTAACTCATGTGTATGTTTGACAGTGACTAAGGTATGCAGTGGTAATTTATTTTTGTACCTAGATGCATGGCAGTCTAAGGCCTTACCAGGCCAATTGTGGCCATTTAAAATGCCTGAGTTCACTGCATGCTTTGTAACCGTTATTGAGTGTAAGACTGCGAGATGAGGAGTTTACACTGAGATGTTTAGTTTGGACAACAAGAATTGCTGTGTCAGGGAAGATCTTATGAGGATGATATTTGGCCCAAAACATAGTTATACATTCTTATTGTGTTCATAGGTATTTGCATTGTGATTAATCATTATGTTTATTACGTTCAGTTTACCACTTGTATTTTACTCTAAGTTATGACTTATATTTTACTCAAAATGAGATAAAATACCCAAGACACCGATTTCCTAGAGGGTAGGGCAGTGTGAGCAATGTAGGAATGTATAAAATGCAAAGTAGCGAGCATGAAATGTAGGATAGCCAACAACAGTGTGAACTTAGATCAAGTCGCAACGTAAACCCCCCAAAGCTCAAGCGTGAACCTATTTTTGCAGCGTTAGCGTGAACCTAGTCTAGCCGCGTGAGCGTGGAGGTGAAGATCTAGCTATAGGGGGAGGTACGTGAGGGTTGGTTGCATTGGAGGTAGCTTTGGGGCACGGCAAGTTGGATGAGAGCATCCAGCGTGCAGCTTCAAACCCCGACGTGAGCCTACCTCACTATATTCCTTCTTTGTGACGGTATTCTAGGGTATCAATTAATAAGATAGTTCCTCTGGTTTTCATTGTGCCCTTGTTTTGTTTCTTCATTATTTCTGGTTCTGTTAATTGCATCTTGCAGTCCTGATTCTGGTTTGTTCATTTAGGAGTTGCTAGATTTCTGAGTTCCGCGAGGCTCAGGGTTCAGTGTGAACTCAACGTGTAGGGTTCAATGTGAACTCAACGTGTAGGGTTGAAACCCCAGCGTGCAGGGTTCAATGTGAAAGTAGTGATGGGCAAGGGTAAGCAGATAGAAGGCTAGGGGAGGAAGGAGCCTAGCTTGACCTTCGTCGAGGAGAGTGAGGCAATGCTTCACTGCCTGCCTAAACCCATGATTCCATCATGGTCTGGGTTGATGTGCCGGTAGATTTTGATTTGCTATCCAAATTTGTGTTTTTTGCCTATTGTTCCTGTTGATTTGCCTCATTGTGTAGCGTAGATGTTTCCGCAGCATAAGGTTTCTATAGTGTAAATGTTTTCATAGCATGAAGGATACGCTCGTCGCGTGGGGTTTTGCTGAATCTCAAGTGTCAGGATTGGAAAGATTTTGCATCTAAGGTGTGGAAATGCAGTCAAGATGAGAAGACACACAAATATCATTATAAAAAGGCATTGAAGGAGAAATCCATAGAGAAGTGTCAACTGGAAATGTTTGTAGAGGGTTTAGGCCTACGATCTTCATTTGATGCTTTCACTAGGCACACTATGGTAGAGATGGAGTCTCCCAAGAGGATTATTACTACAGCTTCTGGGGAGATTTCTGTGGGCGAGTTTCCTCTCAAATGTCCCACTTGGTCTGTGGTAGACAAAGGGAAGGCCTTAGCCGATGTTGATATGGGTCTTGAAGGAACTGAATGGGCAAGTGTCTCTGAAGAGGAAATCCTTCGTCGGCTGGAGTTTGGTCTACGAGGATCTTCTTTAGTAAGTTGTTTAAATTTTTCAACTTTGTTTATTATTTTTTAGTAGGGAATGTCATCTCTTTTTTGTTAATTAGTTTCTTTCTTCTTCTTTTTTTTTACAGAGTCACGACACTGACGGTGGCTAGGAAGGTGGCCCCAATGGAGTGGGGTAAGATGATGGGGAGGAGCCTGAAGATCAAGCTCCTCCTGGATTTGATGCCTAGTTCCGATTTGATGTCTTTTTTTGTTAAAGTGACCATGTATACAATCTGTGTATTGTGTGGGGACATTGTGCTAAGTTGTGATTTGACTTTGATACATTTATACAATTTTTCGATTGAGTTTTCTGTTATTAATTTTTTTTGTTTGAATTTTGAGTTTGTTTGAACATTGATAAGCATAGATTTGAAGTAAAAATATTTTTGTTCTTTTTTCTGTTTAAATGTAAACATGATGCAGTAGTGTAAAATGTTTTTTTTTTTCATTTTGTCGTTTAAGTGTAATGCAAGAAGTAGGAATGCATGTAGGAATGTAATTGTAATTGAAGCATAATTGTATAAAAGAGGGATGCGAAGGAAAACTATAACTAATAACGCAACTATGTAAGCATAAATTCAAATAGTGAACTTGAATTAAGAGAAAAAAAATGTAAGAGAATGCTCTAGTTTAAGGCCATTTCGGGCCATGCGTAAACGAGGGAAGTTTCAAGTGATACTGGTGGGTTTCTTGACAAATCGGCCATTTCTGGCCGTGGCTAGTTTTATGTTGTTGGAGACATGTGGTAGTTTAACGTCATTTTGGATGATGAATGTACCTCATTGATTTAGTAATTTTTTTATTTTTCTTAATTTAATGTTAGAAGTGATGCTGGTAGGTATGATTCTATACTCAACGTCCCCTTCGCTGATCACGTTGAACGGTAATTCAGCCCAAGGGACGTCTGATGGTACAAGCTCTATGTTGGCATCTTCTAGTGTTTTTGTATGTTCAGTAGTTTCGATGTTTGTTGTAGTTTCTAGGTTAGGCGGTATATGTACCATTTTAGGTTAGGGTGTTTCTGTGCTAGGTGAAGTTTATTTTGCGTCTGATGGATCATTGTTTATTGGTTGCATGCAACTTTGTTTTTCCTTTGTGTCATCCTATTTAGGTTCTTCAAACTTAACCTCCAAGCCTTGATTTGTATTCATATGTGATGAGATGGTAGGTGTAGCAGCCTCCCCATGTATAACAATTTCACCACCTTCATAAGGCAGGTGGATCTCCTGGTGTATGGGGGAAGAGACTACTTTGAGTTGGGCCAGCTAGGGTCTTCCTAATATTAAATTGAACCCTGGCATCTCGTCGATGACAACAAAGTTAGTAGATGTGGGGAATTGATCCCCTACTATAAAGTCCAAAGTTATGGTGCCTTTTACTACTACGCGTGATCCGCTAAATGATTTTAAACATGTAGTGGAGGTTTGTCTAATTAGTTCCGTAAGCCCTAATTGTTCAATGACGGGATAAGGTACTACGTTTGTGGCGGCTCCGTCATCTACATGCACTTGATGTATTTTGAATTGATTTACTTGTATCGTTATGAACATAGGTGCAGTTGTCACTTCTCCTATTTTCTCATCAATTTTGATGTTGTTAGTATGGAAGCCTAGTGATTTAGAAGTCAATCCTTGAAGCGAATACGTTACCGCATGAATTGACGGTTCATTTGGAGGTAAGTCTTTGTTTACCGGGATCGATGTCAACATGCATACTAAGGCTTCGTGATGAGTTTGAGAAGTTAACATCAGGTCATACAGGCTTAATCAAGTGTTTTTTTGTTTAAGTGCCTGGGTGACCTGTGTTAGGGCTATTGCTAAATCTTTACCGTTAGGTGCATGCTTGTTAGTGGTTACTTGGTCTATCGGGCCCAACAGTTTTATCTCATGTGTAGCCAGTTTGATGTTTTCTTCTGTAACCATTGATTTGGATGTATCATGCATTCTTGATGATTCTCCCTTATAGCTTGTGTTTGGTTCGTTATTAGGTGATGTCATGGGTACTACACTTAATGGAGTAGTCTTGGGGAGTCCTAAGGCAAGTTGTTGATGTTCTTTCTCCAATCATTCCTGTGTGAACCTGTCTGCCAGGCGTTCCCGTGTTTGGCACGGGGGAACACTTGGTTTCTAAACATCGGGTTACTTTGGAACCCGTATGACGTATGGAGTGGGACGGGGTTGCGATCGAACGGTTGAAGGTGGTTGAGTGTCAGGTTACCTGGGCATCCTAACAACATACGGGGTCAGTCTATTCTATGTTTGCAGAGTAGAAGGTTGGTGGTTATCAGGATGTTTGGGTATCCTGATAACATATGGAGTTAGTCTAGTTGGGGGTTGTACTTCCATAGTTGTAACCACGGGTGGCACCTAGACTACATAGGGGGTGGGCCGGGTAAGAGGTTGCGTGTTTGCGGTAGTAGCAATAGGAGGTACACGCACTACGTACAGCTTGTCCTGTGGTGGTGTAGAGGCTGCCACTGTGGGAGGTATCTGGATGACATAGGGTCTTTGGGGTGTAGGCAGGCTATATTGAGGGTATGATGATTAAGGTGCGGAGGTTTGTGCAATAGGAGGGATATGAACTACAAAGGGTCTCCTAGGTGTTTTTTGTTCATTATCTAAATAAAAGGTATTAATCTGAGGTGCTTCTTGTTCGTTATCTAAGTAGATAGTGTTAATTACATATGGTGCTTCCTTAGTATTTAGTGGGTCCTTATATATGCCCATGGATTGATTTTGCGGTTGGACTGGGTTGGACTCATCGAAAGTTATTTCATCCCCATTTATCATTCGTTGCATGTCTTGTTTCAGGAAAAAACAAAAATTGGTACCATGCCCATTACGTTGATGGTATTCACAAAACCTATCGAGTCTAAAGCCTTTTGGGACAGGGGGCTCATTAGGTGTGGCCAAGCCTAGATTATTGACCAATTCACAGAATCGATCATGTCTTTGAATAGCTACAGGAGACATCTTCTTGTGTTTCATCATTCCATCCTTCAAAAGTTGGTCAAATAGTTGAGAAGGTTTCATAGGCAGTGGTGTGTATTGAGAGGGATCTTTCCTCTCAAAGTTTCGAGCATGACCTGTTGTAGCAGTTTGTGATGTAGAAGGTTCGGGTGGAGTGGCGGAAGCTGGTATAGTATAGTTAGCAGGGATAGCAGGCAGTTTGTCTTGTTGTCTCATGCTCATTTATTGTATTTCTACTATTGCTGCTATAGTTGTCTTAGCCTTATCTTTGTCTTTCTTGTTATGTTGATTTTTAAAGGCTGAATAGGCTAGGTCATGACTGTTTTGTGCAGCTTCTTCAGTATTCTTTATTTGTACAAATGCTTGGGTAAGAGTGTGTGTATTAAGATAGTATAGTTTGGACTTCACAAAATCATTAACGACCCTCTTTAGAATAGTGAGGAGGTAAGTCTTTGGGATTGGCTCATGGAGCTCATTGAGGATAGCACTCCACCTTTGAATAAATTTTTGAACAAGTTCAAGTGGTGCATGCTTGACCTGTATGAGGCTGTCAAGTGTTACTTCAGACTTCAAGTTATACTTGAACTTGGTAACGAACTGGTGTAATAAATCTTCCAAAGAAGTTATGGAGTTTCGGGACAAAGCCCAATACTAGTCAAGTGCTCTCCCTGTGAGGGACATGGGGAACACTTGCAAGATGGCATGTGGCCATGTCTGAAGAAATACACACTCTAGTCTAAACGTTACAAGATGGGCATTGGGGACTATTTCCCCATTGTATTTGGTTAACGTGGGTAGGGAAACACCTTTAGGTAATGTTAGAGGTGTAACCGAAGAGCTGATAGGGTCATCTTAATAAAAGTCTACTATCTTAAGCTCTTCGTCAGTAGCTATTTTTAGGCACTTGACTTCATCAGTTAGCTCTTGCATCAGCTTTTTGGCTTCAGCCCAGTCTTGGGCACTACGCAAGATAGTAGATTGATTATGTTGTGTCGTATACAAGTTAGATTGTTACACGATGGGCTAGAAAGAGGAAAGTTGAGTGGTTGGAGGTTGCACTTGTGGAATATTCATGGTAGGTGCCACTAAGGGTAGCATACTGTAAGGAAAGGGTTGTTGTTGTTGTTGCTGTACTTGAGGGATGTTCATGGATGGAACTGTAAGAGGTGGTATATTGTAGTGAGGGGGTTGATGCAGTTGCATACCGGTCGTAGCCCACTACCCAGTCATCTTTTGTGGGGGAACACCCTGAGCTTGTTGAGTTGAAGTGGCGAAGGGTGCTCCTTGAGTTTGGATCCGTGGTATATAGTGCGCAGATGTAGAAGCTGGTATCACATATGGCATCCCGATCACTCGGGGTGGGAAGGTTACTCCCATATTAGTTTGAGGGGGATATTGTTGGGGTTGTATTTGTAAGAAAGGGGGTGCCGTGGTAATGGGAGGAATAGTGGTGATGGGTATATTAAATTGGGTGTCGACCACTGGAAGGGTGGGAACAAGAGTCGATGGTTCCTGTTGAGGCACATGTGCTTGAGTGGTTTTAAATGAATGGAGAGACATAGTATCCCCTGTGAAGGGATTAAATAATGGGTTCGCGTACGTGTGTGGACTGAGAGTATGGTATGAATCCTCATGTTTGGACTGAGCCGTGAAGTCATCCTCCTCCTCTAATTAAGGATTTTCTATGGACTGGTCTAGAGATTGGCTCTTTACCAAGAGGAGCTATGAGATGAGCTCAGAGTAGTGCTCTAGAAGAGGGATGATGTCATATGGGGAGGGGATGAACTCATGTCCTCCCATATGAATCAGTTCATACTGTTTCTTAGCCTCCAGCTTAGTTTGATCTACTACCAAGCCAACTTGTATCTTCACACATGAAGTTATATTGTTCGTGTGTTATGACATTGAACGATGGATTCTTGCCTTGCAATCTGAGAGATCGACGAGGTCCTCCCAGGGGATTAACCTCACCGTGGGCCCCTATGGGTTGCATAATGGGTATTAGCATCGTCGTGGGGCCAACGGTATCCGAAATGGGTTTGGTTAAAACATTGGTGTTGGCAGTATTCATGATGAAAGGGTCGTAAATGTAGCAAGGTGGAAGGGAGACAATGTCAAGGCATACAGGTGAGGATTTGGCCAAGTATGACATGGGTGTACTTATCAACATATATCGAAGTTCGCAGCATGTAGCCTATTTACACAGCATATGGACTGGGTCCTAGCATATAGGCTTCAATGACCAGCGTATAGAAACTAGTCACAGTGTGTAAACTGAGGTCATGGCGTGCAGACTGTAACTGTCAGTGTAAATCCAGAGTGGTCAACATGTTGTGAGTGGTCTCAGCATGTAGACAGGGTCTACAGTGTGCAAGTATGTTAGGCAGCGTGTAGATAGGGCCCACAGCATGCAGGTAAGCTTGCAACATGTAGACAGGGTCCAGAGCATGTAGGTACGTTAGGCAGCATGTAGACAAGGTCCACAACATGCAGGTACGTTAGGTAGCATGTAGATGCTGAGAATGTTGCAGAACAAGACACAGATTTGAGAGGTTCAAAATTAGATTTAATGTTGATGCAATGTAAATCTGAGAAAAACCAGGTGGTAGATCAGAGGCACAAGGGTCAGGTCTTGAGATCAAAGTAGATTTAAATAGTTTTAGTCCCTCCTTCTAGCACCATTTTCTGTACTGTCTGAAATCATCGGTGCATGGCTGGAATGAAGTGGACGCTGAGAGATCTACAAACAGACACAGAAGACCCTACCTTCGCTTGAGGATGAGCTAGAATTGACAAAGGTAGAGTACCTTGAGGATGAGCTAGAATTGCCAATGTGCGATATGTCGGGTTATACGTAAACGGTATGATAAATGTAAAGCAGAACACCAGCGTGTAGGAATATAAATAAGAGATAAAGAAATATGAACGAAAATTGTAACAAATCTTAGCCAAAAGTGCAGCAATATTATTGCATAATGAAAATTACAATGCACCGATCTAGACACAGTTGTCAATCTGACACAAGGCAGACGAAGAGCCCTAGTGGATGCGAAGGGGTGATGGTATGCTGGTTTGGGCTGCATGCACAGCATGAAGATTGTATGTTTAGTGTTTAGGGTAGCAGTCCAATGTGTAGGGTGAGTATTCTCAATGCTCTAAGTGTCGATTGCCTAGATTTCTGCCCAGATTTTCTCAATTTTCGAACTAATCTGGTCAAAAATCAAGGTTTTTGTACAAGTTTGGATGTTAAACTTAGATTTGAGATGGGATGATTGGCTATGGGATGCTGGAATTTCGGATCAGGTAACATGTGGAGCATCGATCGAGTGCAACAAAATGAAACTTTACAAGTGTATGATGTGCCAGTGTGTACACGCTGGGTGTGTACACGCTGGCCATATAGACTCCACATGCTGGATAGCGTAAGGGTAAGCATGAATAATTTTTAACCAAATTTCAAACTGTGAAGCTAGTTTTGAGGGTGGATCTGGATGCCTGATGTCCTGAGGATGCTGCCTATCAATTTTGGGCTTATTTAACCTTGATTTGATAGGGTTTTAGGAGGCTCCAAAAGTGTACACATTGGGTGTACATGCTAGGCGTGCAGGGCGTGCAAGCCAGCATGCAGGCATGAAAGTGCCAATTTTCAAGGTCACAACTTGATTTTTTGGAGTCCAAGATGATGTTTGATAGTTTCCCTACCTCTAGGAGTTGATTGGCTATGAAAATCATGCTCTGAGTGTCCATTTTGGTCTACCTATGATGGTACACGCTGGGCATGCACACTGGGTGTGCAGGCCAGCGTGCAGGCATGAAAAACCATCATTTGGACCCTAAAAGTTGAATTTCATGTGCCTGAGAGCTTTTGGGGACCCTTAGGAAGGTCCTAGAGGTTGAGATGCTTGATTCTAACATGTTTTGACTGATTTTTGGGGCTCAAAGGTTACTGCACGCTGACCTACACGCTGAGTTGTATGCTGAGCGTGTAGGCCTATGTGCACGAAGTATACTTAGTCAAAACTAAGTGTTTTGAGCTTGAAGCCTACCGTTCTTATTGCCAGATGTTGATGTAGTTTCCAATGGATCTTGGGGAGCTCTTTCTTGTTCAATTGTTGCTCTGTTTGATGTTGTTTTTGAGGCTTTTAAGCTTGGTCATACCAAGGACCAACATGACTTAGCTCAATCTCTGCTACAAGTGTTAGCCAAAATTTTTGTGGTGTTTCACACTTCTACATAGACTCCCATTCCTCCTTCTAGATCACTAGGCATACCTTCTTTTTCTATGACACCTATAAGAGGTTCTTTTCCATTGGTAGCTTTGACACTAGTTCTTGAGTTTGTTCCAATGGTTCCTTCTTTCTCTATCTTAGGTTCTCCTTATTCGATGAAATAGATAGTGCTAACTGCCAAAGAAAAACTTGTGCTTCTTCAACATCTTGGGCAGAAAATTTTTGATAAAAAATCCTATTTTATTCTTCAGGGTGTCTACCACTTACAAGAGCCTCAATCAAGCAACTTCAAGACACACTATGATTTAGTACAGGTTGGAGTTCCAACATCTTTGCATCCAATTCATGAGGATGCTTTGAATGTTGTCAAAGATCTTGAGAAACTCTTAGGAGAATTGGAGAGTGCAACATGCTTGGCTTTCCATATAAAGACTTGTGAATGATTCCTCCAAATTGATAATGATCAATTTTAGGTAAATAATTTTTTATTCTTTACTCTTCCCTTTTTCTCTATTTGTTCATAACTCATAATTTTAGTCTTGTTTATGTAGAGGAAAGAGAAGGAATGGCAAAAGGACATGGATGATTGATCGATTCA
>MNCI01010894.1:0-13365 GCA_015680685.1 Gnetum montanum
GGTATGATGAGACGTGACTTGCACTGGGCTGCGATATCGCGTACGTGATATCACGTCTTACCCTGCGATATCGCGTCCCGCCGCCATATCTATAAATAAGAGGCGGCACTCCCTTCATTTTCCAATCCTGGCTAGTGTAGCGAAGCTCTGGCAGATTAATCACTCCAGAGTTAGAATTTTTCCCCATGTGCCTGCAGTAGGAGTCCTAGAGTGAACGGCTCTTTATTCGAGCAGCTTGTAACCTGAACCCAAGTTGTGTACGGCAATAAAGACCACGCTCGACCGGATCGCACGTGCACGCTCGTATTCGTATGGTGGAGTGTAGGGGTACCTCGCCACTCATCACTTTCCATTCAAATTAAGCTCCATACACTATCCATGGCATGTGACCTCAACCTTGACCTTGATCTAGCACAAAAACAATGGTTAGTAACCCTTAACTTGCTAGATGAAAACCGACTAGCTACCCTTTCATCTAATGAATTGCACAAGGTATTCAATAAATAGCGTCATGACCTAAGGATTAGGAAAGTTAAAAATCAACCAGGAGATAAGGTTCTCTACTAGAATCCTACACATGTGCCACAATGTACTAAATTTAAAACATTGTGGGAAGGACCTTATATTATCTATGTAACTTTTCCTTTAGGAGCCCTGACAATATATAAACCTGAGAGCTCGAACAAGAAGCTATTGGTCAATGTGCAACAAACCAAACCTTTCCATGAGCTTAGGATAGCCAGTACACATGATACCTTTGTTAGTGGACAACCCTGCTCACTATTTCAGATTTCCTCCTTCCAACTCAATTGTGGAGGAGATGGCCACCTATGCCAACCATTCTAGGCCCTCAGTTCTTTTTGAATTTTTGATTTACATATTTTTTTTTACACATTTTTCCAACTTTTCTTATTTTTGTTTTACACCATCATTCATATTTTTACTATTTATTTGTTGTTTGATTTACTTTTATTTATCATCCAATAAGTGCTCATGATGGTGGGTTGAATTATATCATATTGATTGCTAATGTTTGGTTTTTACCTTTGAATTATGATGTTGATATTAAGGTATGGTTCTTTTGGTAAAATAGGAAATGAGTCCACGTTGTTTGCTCATCCATACAACTCTATGGTCTCCTTTGGCTTGGAACTGTATAGTCCCTTTTTTCTAAGAAAACTTATTAATAAAATGGTGGTTGGGTATTTTTCAAACTAAGGAAAGACTCAAATGATGAGAATGGTGTGACTTCAAGAGAACTTGATGCATTTGTGTTGGCGATTCTCTTGGGCGCTTGGATGCTTTTGCTTGGGTTTTCTACCATTCTACCATCAATCAAATATCAAGAAGTCGAGTAGATAAAAATAAGTCTTTGCATGGTGTGGTTCTCATGTAAAAAAAAAATAGAAGAAGAGAAAAAAACAAGAATTCAAAGCACACCCCTTAGACATAATAAAGAAATATGGGCTANAAGAAGAGAAAAAAACAAGAATTCAAAGCACACCCCTTAGATGTAATAAAGCAATATGGGCTATAACCATTGGTTATGGCACTAGAAAGACATGTTACCCATGCCTGAAGGTTCCCTCTAACTAAGGCCCTTTCTCACTTCCTACTTCTCCATCTCGCTCTCTTTGGAATGGTGGTAACTTTTTGTGGAAGCATTCTTGTTGCTTCATGAGGATGGATTGGCCAAGTGTATTGATGTGAGGCCATTGAATGAGGTTGGTTTGAGTTTGGATTTGGAATGAGTTCTACTCAGTCGCATTAAACATGAAATACATAAGGGGCTTTACACAACCTTGTTATTGGGATTCCATTCCATTCTCTCCTCTCCATCTTTCTTCCCATTTTCCACCTCATTGCTAGTTTTATCATTAGTCCATTTCTGAGTTGATGCATTGTTTTTCTTTGGTGAATTCTTGTGGGTAAAGTTTTTAACTCTTGCTTCCAAATAACATTCCTAGAGCCTACAAACTCTTTGATTTGTGGGTTTGTCAGGGCATAAAGGGCATGAGCCTGCTTTGGGGAGGATCCAATGGCATTCCTTTTTAGTGCAATTGTTAACTTATTTTCCTTAAACATTTCTTACAATCAATCCTTTCTTGTTTCATCCCCATCCATGGCATCCATTTTATTGGTGTTTTCATTGTTATTTTTTCCCATATTTCTTCTTCGTCATATTTTTCCATCTTATAACTACCGGAGGTTCACTTTTAGTCATGGGGGCCTTGGCACAAATTTTTCAATTTTTCCATTCTACTATTTTTCTAACCCCTACACCTTGGGTAGTTACCAGTGATAAATCTCTAAACCAGTTTCTTAGCCAATGCACTTATATTGAGGTAAGGTATCAACTGCATTGTGGTTTATCTATCCTTGCTCATTTTTTGACTATGTTGTGTGTGTAGATGACAACCATATAAATAATGGACTGGGCTTGGAGGAAGCACTTAGGATGGATTGGAACTAGACTATTTACAAAAGGAGCAAGTTTGATGGCGTAGCTATGCATAAACAACGGAAGACGCAATCTCTTCATTGGTGGCAACACGCTTCATCTTTTCTTTCTCTCTCTCTTTCTCTCCAAGCTGCCAAATAAAGGCTTAGATGTCATTTATGTACGAGTGTTTGCCATAATGGTCATGAACACTAATGTTGTAATATGCTTATTGATCCATTCACTAGGCACATTGAGTCTGTCATCCCATTTCACCGTTAGTTGTCAATTAGTCAATAATCCCATACCTTCCCAATATTCTGTAAGGAACTCAAGGATGATTTTTCATTTAGTCATGGGGGTATGATGAACCATAATATCAGGACTGCAATATCGCATCCACAATATTGAAGCCTACCATACGATGTTGGATACCCGATATCGGGACCTGCTTCCTTGCCTATAAATAAGAGGTAGGTGCACTTAGTTTGACATTAGATAGTTAGACCCTTAGCTAAACTCTTTCCTTTCCTCCCTCCCAGAGTTAGAATTATTTCTGCATGCTTGTAGTAGGAGTCACAAAGTGAATGGATCTTTATTCGAGCATTGTGTACTTGAGCACACCTTGTGTACGGTAATAAAGAAAAAATTTATGATAAATTTTGCAGCATTTAGAATAGATTAATTAGTGTTAACTGATATTATTAAATGCTTTCTTTGTTAATTAATGTTCTCTCTCTCTCTCTCTACAACTCTCCTAAGTAAATACACTCAGTACGATCACTTCGAGCATGCATGTAAGACTTGGTAACCCAGTAATGATTAGCATTTGGTAATCCTAGTAGTGTTGCACTAGTTTAGGATGTGTACGGCAAGTGAGAATGGATACTGGTGTTAGGATTAATTAAAGCCTAGTTAATGAGTAGTTAAGTTAAACTAGTCACTTAGTTATCTCTCTCCTTCACTATTAGCACAAGACATAAAAATATAAAAGGTATAAAAATCATATGCCTCAAGCTTACTTAACCATACAATAGTGAGAATGGATACTAGTGTTAGTATTAATTAAAGCCTAGTTAATGAGTAGTTAAGTTAAACTAGTCACTTAGTTATCTCTCTTCTTCACTATTAGCACAGGACATAAAAATATAAAAGGTATAAAAATCATATGCCTCAAGCTTACTTAACCATACAATCATGACATACAAGTGAGTTTGGGAAGACAATGATCAGCCAACCCATTCTTGTTCCACAAGGGTGCATAAGCACTTAGTCCTTAGAATTCGACCGGATCGTGCGTGAAATGCTTGTATTTCTATGGTTGAGCGTAGGAGTACCTCACTGCTCATCATACTATAACTAATTTCCTTTTGTTTCAATAAGTGTCCTTACTTGTTTCCTTATTCTTTTTCTCTTCCTATTTTGATCACTTGATCCTACTTTCTTTACCTTCTCCTTTATGATTTTCAAGTTGGTTGTAACTTTTCCATTCATCAACTTCCATATCTAATCTACCATTACTTTAATCTCAACAATAGACTTTTGTATTGATAAGGTTTTGTGTAAAATAAACTCATCAAGAGCTACCTCTTTTTCCTGATCATAAACATGAACCTTCCTTTTGTAAAAGTTGGGTCCCAATTATATTCTTCTACATTCTTCCTTTTACATAGCTCTCCTTCTTCTTTTGCAACCTGTTTAACTAGCCTTTGTATCTTATGGACTTTCAGTTTTGATAATTGTCCTTGGGCATAAATCCTAAGGGTCTTCCTCATTTTGTTATGAAGCCCATCTATGATGTGGAGAAGTTTTTCTTTTTAAGAAAAGCCATGACTTGGACATTTATGTAGTAGAGAATAGTATCTATCAAAGGCTACATCCAAGGATTCATAATTTTATTGCTTTTACCCTTGGATTTGTTTTCTTAGATTTGACACTCTTTCATAGGTTTGATATTTTTTGTTAAAGAGCTCAAGCATTATGGACCACTAGTGGTTTGAATCTAATTCCAATGATCTATACCAACTTTTAGGTTCTATTAGTGTTCTAGAAAAGAGTTTTAGCTTTTTCCACTTTTTTTCAATATTTTGCAAGGTGCAAGCATCATGGAAGGCTTGTAAATGATGTTATGAATCAAAATTATAGCCTCCCTAAAATTTAGAAATGTCATTCATATCAAGCCATTTGATGTGGATTTTCCTTTGATGCTTGTGAGGTATTTGAATTACCTCCATAATTTGTATCATGCTTCTGGTAGTCAACAAAGGTTCATCATCATCAAACATATCCTAATGATACTCTCTATTTCTATTTATCTAATTATGATCATGTCATATATAGTCAATTTGATGTCTTTCATCTTTACTTTCTTTCTATTTTTATCTTCATGTTGATCCCTTTAGTGTATTTCTATCTCTATACCTATATTCATCTTCATCAAAACTAGACATTGAAGAGGAAGAGGAAGATGGTGAATTTGGAGAATCACGATGGCTTCTATATCTTCCCATATGATCCCTTGATTTATCTCTTTTAGTTTTGGAAGAGGTCTTAGGCCTTGAGGCCCTCCTGGTTCTAGGACTTACTTCATCTCCTCTAAGATTTTCTACATCAATTGAATGTAGTAAGGGTCCGAATGAGAAAATGAGACCCCCTATGTTTGATGATTCACTCCAATTCTCTTCAATATGGATCCTACCATTTTTTCTACTAGTGTTCTCATCATGTGATGGATTATCAACTCTATGTGAAGAAGACATGTTTTTAATTAAAATATTAATTTTTCTTAAAAGATCAATCATTAATACTTTTATAGTGATTATTTATAATATAACTAATCTAGATAACTAGCATCATACCTAGCAACAATGCCAATGATGAGTAGCGAGTATCCCGAATGTTCAACCATATAACTCATAAAGGTTCATGTGTAATCCGATCGAATCCCATGGATGGAACTAGCGTGGCATCTAGATTCTTAAGCATTGATCACAGGTCATTGTCTTCTTACTTGGACAAGTAGTAGCTTTATGACCTATGGTTTAGTCCAAAGTGAGGCATATGATTATGATGTTGCTAGGGCCTTAAACTAACCTTAAAAATGACATAGAAATTAATTATTTAATCTAATTAATAATAATAAGATAAATTCTAAGCTAGCCTAAGGATAATGAGTGTCCATTTTCAAATTGCTATACACATTGTGTACTCACATATCCACTATTGGGATTAGCAAGTGTTATACTACTAGGCAAACCAAGCAATAACACTATGGGATTACCATAGTCGTGCTCATTCCACCGATTGATTAACATGCATGGAAATGTAAATATTAACTAATTACATGGAAAATAAATTGCATTAAAAGTAAATCTATTCTAAGTTAAAGTCTTGTAATGAATATTAATCAATCTCGATCTTATTTCCATTCATGGAATGTGTCCAAATACAATGACACTCGAATAAGACTTCATAAAATTGACTCAAATCCCTACTACGAGCACTCACTAACTATTTGCTAAGATTACAAAATAAAAATACAAGAATTCAGCTACACTATTGACCAAATGATGCCAAATATGTGGTGGATTCTTGCATATTTATAGGAAAATACAAGCATTGCATCTATGAGGATATGTTAATGCATTTAGTTGTGTCAATAGGGATGTGTCAACAAGGATGGATCGACAAGGATGTGTTGATGAGGATGCATCAACACATCTAAGATACATTGTTGATTAATGCATTAACATATCCTCATCCACACATATGAATCAATGAGGCTTCATCTACAGGGATGTGTCAACAAAGTTGCTCAAAATATCACATCTCATCACCTATGTTTCAATTATTTTAGGTTTCAACACCTCCTACAAAAGAATATAACTTTCCAAAATACCTAAGACCCAAATTTAAGCAGGGTATTGGACCCAAAAAATGAATATTAATATGTTTAAATCATCAAAGAGAGAGTTGAAAAAAAATCCTTAATGGTTTTTGGAATATCTTTTCAATTTTTCATCCTTACAACTAATCATAAAAAAACTTACCTCTAGGATAAGAAAAGGATTAAACCTTGCCCTTATTTAGAAGCACCTTCATAGGTTTTTGCTTCTTACTAAATGGTTTCTTATAAAGATGAGAAAACCCTCTCTAAAGATAGGAGAAAACATTAATAAAAAATAATAAACAAATAACAATAAAAGTTGAAAGCTTCCCATACTTGAGCCTTCAACTTTCACTAGGAGTTTTTTTGCTTGAAATTATAGCTAAAAAGTGACATTTTTAAGAATATGATATTTAACTCCTGAAGAAAGCTCATAGTTATGCTCTTGCTACTAGAAAGTAACTGGATGTCGAAACTTCCAAATAAAGTAGAGAATAAGTGGTCGAAGACATTTCTAAATGCAAAGAAAAGAAGTAGACAAAGTAAGTTAATCATCGAGAATGACTTCATTGATGTTTGGTTGAAAGTTACAAATTCTAGATGTCCATTTCCAAGTATGTTAAACAACAAGATACTAAAAGAAACATGAGAAAATGAGTCTTGACTTCTACAAATAGGTCATTGGGGAGAAATAATATTCATATGTTTACCATAAGTGTTAATAAAAAGACATTCATGAATAAAATACCATAAAAATATGAATTTTAAGAAAGGTAGGAGCTCTCCAAATATCTTTCATTTTCCTCATCCAAAAATAATTGTAATTTTTTAGGCCTTATTGAATTTGTTATGAATAAAATCATTCCTAGTAATAACTCGTAACTTTGGAAGTAATAGGAAAAATAGATATGTCATCCTTCCAAAAAATATCTGGAAAAGCCTTATGCAAACTGTTATCAACTTTAAATAAATTCTCAAGATTATAAATTACTTTTGAATTTGTATTCAAACCATAGACACTAGAAGCTTCATTTCATGTAATCCATCTATCATGTATGCATACATAGATAAAAAAAATTGTAATATCTTTTGAAATTGTAACATAATTGTAATTTCAATATTTACTTGAACATATCTTCTAAAAATGTAATATGATTGTAATTTCAATATTTATTAAGCTTGCACCAAGTCTTTCAAATTTGTTTAAGAATTGGAGAACCATAAATATAAAT
Source organism: Gnetum montanum (assembly GCA_015680685.1). NCBI lineage: Eukaryota > Viridiplantae > Streptophyta > Gnetopsida > Gnetales > Gnetaceae > Gnetum > Gnetum montanum. The sequence continues at coordinate 7,559 of MNCI01010894.1, forward strand.
TATCTAAGCAAAAAGAAGGTAGTAAAAATAGCTATTAAAAGACCAACTATGATCATTCTTAGGTTTTTCTTCCATAAGTCTATTTCTTAAAAGAACCATCTAAACACTATCTTCATTAATGCAGTTTCCAATCCATGTTATTGTTAGAAAAATACCCTAGTTATAACAATTAATGAGGCCAAGTCCTCCATATTTCTTGCTACTAGTGCAAATATCCTAAGCAACTCTAGAAAAATATTTTCTATGTTGCTTAGCAGACCAAAGAAACCAATGAATAATATGATCAATTGTACCATGAGAGGTTTTAAAGGAGCCCAAATAATTGGAGAAATAAATATGAGTTGATTGAAGTATCTACTTAATAACTAAAACTTTTCCATTAAGGGTGAGCTTTCCTTTTTCATTTATCAAGCTTCTTTTCAATTTTATCAACTATATAATTCTACAAAATAGAAATATTAGGCTCAAAGGAAAAAGGTATTTCTAAAATTTTGAAGATTATCCTTTTTTCAAGTTTTTCCAATGCTTGAGACTAATCCACTCATCAATATTACCATTATAATAAACAAAAAATCTTTGTCAATTGATACAAAAGCCGAATAACATGCAGTAATCTTTAACTTTATCATTGATATGTTGTAGAAAATTATTGATGATATAAAAAGAATCATCTCCAAGATGCAAGTTAAGTAATTGTATACCTTGATAGTCAATTGAAATTTCCTTAATGATATTCCTTTGTAGATCATAATGCAAATTATGCAAAAGAAAGTTTGCAGCATTAATAAAAAGATAGGGAGCTAGAGGATAACCTTGATGAACTAACCACTAAAGAGAAAATGAGGAACCCAATGCAAAATTAGTAGCAACTTGAGCATTAACAATAGTGAGCAGGGTATGAACAAGACAAATAAAATAATCACCAAATCTCAGTTTATAAAGATAAGAAATAATGAAATTTCATTCAATCCTATCATAAACTTTAACATAATCTAACTTGATAAAAGTAATGTGCTGGTTAGTATCAGAAGCCCATTGCATTCCTTCCCAAGTTGTAATAACATTATTTAAGATATGTCTGTCTTTAACAAAACCAATCTACCCAAGTTTGATGATATCTTCTATAGCCTTCTAAATTCAATAAGCCATGCATTTAGCTATAACTTTATAGGTGTTGTTAAGAAGAGTAATAGGCCTCTAATTACCAATATGATGAAGATCTCCATTCTTAGCAAGAAGATGAATCATATCTTTATTAATATTTTTATCAAGAGAAACTTTTTTAATGGCTTCTTGGAACATATGAAATAGATAATCTCTAACAATGTTCCAATGCTTCTTAAAAAATTCAATTGAAAAACCATCAAATCTTGGAGCTTCACCATTTGCTAAACTAAAGCCTCTACTTTAATTTCTTCTACTATAATTTCTACTTCAAGGATCCTTTCATGTGTTTTTATTATAAGATGGGGAATATACATACTAAAGGCCTAGAAATATTCCTTACTAAAACCTTTAGAAGAAAAAAAAAATAATAAACATGATTGACTAAAACAACTATTAATAGTATTAGAGTTTCTAATGATGAAATCATTTATATAAAGTGATTCCAATTTCGATACTTGATGCTTTCATTTTAAAAATTTTAAAAGTTTCTTATAAGGTTCATCGTTAGTTTCTAGCCAACCCATGTGAATTTTAGGAAACACACTTTTAACTTCAAAACCATCCCAACATTGTTTAGCATAATAAGCTTTAGCTAAGGCTTTTTGAGTTTCAAAATGAAAGAGAATTTGGTCTAGAAGAATTTGCATTTGCTTGAAAAATTCTACAAGATCTTCTTCAAATTAATGCTTATGCTCAACAAATTATTTTCTAAACCATCTAGCATAATATTTAACTCTACAAGTAGTTCACTAATACTAGTCAATCCAACCAATATCACTAGAAGGTTTTTTTCTGCATTTCATAAAGACTCAAAAATATTTTTTTTGTTGGGTCCTATGAACATATTAGCATTATATGAAAAAACTCATGCTTTAACAAGGAGGAAGAATTAATTCCAAAGAGAAAAATACTAATACAAAAATGATTTAACAAAGTAGCATCTATGTGCACTTTTACTTTCCTTATAACTTCCAAAAGGAAACATTAGAGACATAAAATTTATCAAGCCAATAATAAATTCTATCATTTCCTTGCTAGTAATTACACCAACTACAATGTTTCTTATTTGAATGATATGGGAATAAAGAGCTACTATCAAAAAATATATATTTTTTAGAATTGCACTAATCTTTTTTTTTTTTTTGAGAAGACCACCAAGTTTATCTAACTAACTTTTAACCATATTAAAATTGCCTTCAATAATCTAATGAACTTGACACACAAATGAAAGATATTTCTAAACCTATAATTAATCTTATGAATTATAGGATCATAAATATTATAGAGTCCAAAGTCTCATTTTTCACTATGGCAAGTAATTTAAATAGCTCTTCTAAGGTTTCAAAGTTAGAATTTAAAAGTTTTTCAATCCAATTTTTATTTACTAGAATAGTAACATCTCCTTTATTAACTTTATGAGTAGTAGAAAAAATAATATATTTTTTTAAAATGCATTTATTGATAAAACTAATATCATGTATTGAAATCTTAATTTCTTATAGGAAAAGAAAATTTAGAGATAATGGTTGATTTGAAAGATACTTCCCAATAATCTTTGCTTGAGACCTATTGGAAATACCTTGAACATCCCATGATAAAATTAATATTGAGATGTAGGGGTGGAGGCCCCCATCCTTGATTTTTCAAGCCCAATATTTGTCTCACAATCTATGTCACTAATAGGTAAAAAAGCATTATCCAATGAACAATATTTGCAATGGTAGTAGAAGTAGAGAGAGAATAAGATACCTTTATGGTTATTAAATTGAAATTAGTATTTGTAGGTCTCTCCTTTTTGTGTTCTACTAAGTAAAATCCATTTGCATTAGTATTTTCACTACTAGTCCCTACATTAGTGATGAGTGGTAAGGTACCCCTACACTCAATCATACGAATATGAGTGCTTCATGCACAATCCGATCGAACTCCGTAGATGGACTAGTTATGGTATCTAGATAGTTACTCATAGATCGTAGTTCGCTGTCTTCACACTTGGACTAGTATTAGCTTTGTCACATATGGTTTAGTCTAGAGTGAGGTGTATGGTGTGTTCCTACACTAATGCTACTCCTGGGTATGATGGGAAATAATATCAACTAAGCTAGGAGAGTGGATGATAGAGAATCTAAACTAGCCTAAGTGCGATGAGCATTCATTCCTTAATCATTTGTACACATCTTGGACCTCGTGCATGACTACCGCTGGGATTACCAAGTGCATGGCCTAGGTACGCTATTGGGTTAGCAAGTAGTCACACTTAAATGCTTGTGATTAATTCATACTCATTCCATGTTACTAGGAGATAAGGGAAGAGAGATATTAACTAAGAAAGTAATAAATAATAATAATATTAAATAATTAAGCTAAGTGGATGCTGCAATGATAAAGTAATCTCGATCTTTATTACTAGTCATGTGCGTGTCCAAGTACGTCACACTCGAATAAGGATGCCGTACAATTACAATCATCACATTGCAGGCATGCACTGGGAGAAAGGGTTGAGAGGAAAAACTAACAAAAAGTTCCTACCTTAATACTAAAAAAAACTAAAAAACTTAAACTCTTCTTTACGAAATCTACCTGCCTCTTATTTATAGATGAGGAGACAGGCTGCGATATTGCGTACGTTATATCGCGTCTAGGCTGTGATATCATGCATGTAATATCATGGGTGCGATATCATGGCCAACAATTCATGACTCATCATACCCCCATGACTGAATAANCGTAATATCATGGGTGCGATATCATGGCCAACAATTCATGACTCATCATACCCCCATGACTGAATAAAAACTCGTCCTCGAGTTAAAGTGAGAACAAGCTCCATTGATTACATAGTGGATAGGTATGGGATTNCTATAACTACAAAATTAGGTGGAACTCATGTTGTTCCTGGTGGCGGTAGCTCCTCCATGGGTGCCTTTCCCTTGTCTTACGCTCCAAGTCTTAAGATTTGATGGTGTTGAAGTATGACCTAGAGTTTCTCCTCTTGTAAGGCCTTGAGTGCCTTGGCATGCGTGTAAGTTTGCGCTTGTGCCTTAGAGGCATTCCAATCAACCTCCTCTTTTTCTTTTAACATAGTTTTATTCTTTGTCAATAGTTTATTAAGTTGCTTGATTTTGAAAGTGTCCAGTTGGTTCTGAGCAACCTTTGACCCTGTATTCAGAAGGTTTAATACTTCTGAAATGGCTTGAACAGAGAAATCAATAGTCACACCACAAATGTTAATCATGGTGCCTTCTTCTTTGTTGTGCAAAAATTGGTACATTTCCCCTAAGTACCAGGCACCACTTTTAGAGAGGGTAGGCCACAATGGGGACCCTTTGAGGTGATCCCTAACAGCCTCCGGAGCAAATTTAGCGAAAGGTCTAAATTTTAATTCCATGATCACTACAATTAATATGGACCTTTCATGGATGACCTGAACATAATCCTGGGGCAACATGAGATGTCATCCCTGTTCAGACACTGCAGTAGCTCCTCCTTCCACCTACCTTGATTGTATAGTTGTAGGATCTTCTTGATGGATACTAAATGATTATTCTTCCTAGTCTGCATGTTGTTTAGCAGGAACTTGTCCTTCACCTCTCCTAGGTTGCTTGATCACACCTTGAGCAGGACCTTCCTATTGTCTACGTTTCGAGGTCATCTGCAATCACACGGGGCTAATCGTTAGTAAGGTTGTTACCAAAGTTAGGTTACACCTTATTGATTGCCTTAATGAATTTGCTTTATCTCTATGTGACGTTAATTAAAATGTCCCCGAAATATTATAATATTTAATCCTCTTTGCTTAGGTGGTTTTCAAATCTAGTTTCCTGGTATAACTAAGGAGATGAAATTGTTTTTTGGTGCATTTATCCTTAATTTTATAACTAATTACCCTTAATAATGTCCTTCGGGAAATGATGAATTTCAAAAAAATTATGTGCTATTCGGCATGTGCCCCTTCCCCATGACTAAGCTAAACACTCTAGGTTCAAGTAGGTTCAAACAGAATAAAAATCGGAGTACTAGTGAGCGAGTTATGGATATGAAAGCAAGATACACGCAATCGTGAATAGTAGAGAGAAATTTGAAAAACTTCCCCCACGTGAACAATTGCAAATGATGTTGATTAGCGTAGGGGGGGTCACATATATATATATTTTTGGATGCAATATCGTGGCCTATCGATGTTAGGGCACTTTATAGAATGTACCAAATTTTTAATATTTTTCTAAAATTAAACGATGTAAACTAAGGACATCTAGACGAGTGTTAAAGGGTTCCAGGGTAACTCAACTAGTTTTAAAGGCACGAAAATTATGATGGTGTGGAATTTATCAATAAGGACCTTAGATGGTAAGGGGAAGAAAAAGGCTATGTGATGGTTCATAGGAACGTTTGAATCAAAGGGATAGTAATAAGGAAAAGAATATCGTTTGACAATATGCTAAGGGTAATAGATGGTGATGAGACGCAGATTGCACAAGTCGCGATATCGCGTCTCTCCATGCGATATCGCGTACGCGATATCGCGGTCCGCCGCCATATGTATAAATAAGAGGTGGCACTCCCTTCATTTCCCAATCCTGGCTAGAAGTAGTGAAGCTCTGGCATTTTGAACACTCCAGAGTTAGATTAATTTCCCATGT
>MNCI01010894.1:17269-73899 GCA_015680685.1 Gnetum montanum
TGCACAGCTACCACTGGGATTACCAAGTGCATTGCCTAGGTACGCTACTAGGTTACCAAGTAGTCACACTTAAATGTTCGTGATTAAGTTGTACTCATTCCGCATTACTAGGAGATAAGGGTAGAGAGATATTAACTAAGAAAGTAATAAATAGCAATAACAATTAAATAATTAAGCTAAGTGGATGTTGCAATGATGAAGTAATCTTGATCTTTATTGCCGATCATGTGCGTGTCTACGTACATCACACTCGAATAAGGATGTCGTACAATTACAATCATCACACTGCGGGCATGCACTGGGAGAAAGGGTTGAGAGGAAAAAATGACAAAAAGTTTCTACCTTAATACTAAAAAAAAACTAAAAAACTTAAACTCTTCTTTATCAAATCTGCCTACCTCTTATTTATAGATGAGGAGACAGGCTACGATATCGCATACGTGATATTGCGTCTAGGCTATGATATCGTGTATGTGATATCATGGGTGCGATATCATGGCCAACAATTCATGACTCATTAATTAGCATTTCTTTTTTTTCTAAAGAGGAATTCTCTCTAGATATCAAGAGTTTACTAGCACCTTTAGATTTAAAAGGATTAATAAAAAGGCTAAGAACTTGTTAAAGAAGATTTCCTTTGTGCTTGTTAAAAACTACCATTCTTCACATTTTTTGAAAATTGTTATTTCTTTTCCTCATGAACAACTTTTTTATTAAGAATAAAACAAATTTCAATAACATGACCTTCACAATGACAATAGTTGCAACATCCTTGAAAATTATAGTATGTAATTTTCTAAGAAAAACAATGATTATCAACCTTGAGTTTTAATTTTATCTTCCTTTTCTATAAATTAATTCCTACAAAATAACATGAGCACTACACACCATCTAGTAATGTGATTTTCTTTGTGTTTAGGATTATGCCAATGCTACCAACAATTTCGATTTCAACATTTTGAAAAATAAGAGAAAAAATTTAATCTAACAAGGAATTTTAGAGTAATAAAAAGGACATGAATCAAAATCCACTTTTTATTTCTAAGCAATAAAAGTATTACATTGATCCATAAAAACTTTAAATCTCTTATAATTTCTTAACCATTTCAAAATAAGCTAGTTTGACAAGCAAAAGAGATTCGAAAAAATAAGAGGTATGTAAAGCATTAATTCCATAGCAATTAAGGATAGCCTAAATTACTAATGTAAAAACCTTAATCAAGGAAATAAATCTAATAATATGCAGAAATATATATTGTTAAGTGATATATTTTGCCAAAGATTCATATAAATCATTAGGTAAAATAAAATCAAAAGATTTAGAATTCTTCATAATCTTTATAGTTTCAAAAACATTAATATTTTCTATCTTCAAATCATTTCTCATTAAAAAGAAAAAATTTGTGCCCCAAAACTTCATAAGAAATCCTCAAGATCAAGAAAAATTTCTCCTCCCAACAAGAACATATTCCTTTTATGAATAAAAAATATTGTGAGAATTGAACATATAACTTACAAAACATAATGTTAAGTATGATCAAACCTCAATTTAATAGTATAAAATAGTTATAAGAAAATGATCATAAAGGATAATAGTTAAGGTTGTGGCTATTGAAATTGACATCTATAATTGATGAGCATCAAAATGTTGTGTCAATGGGCTCTCATTGATGCAGCCTCATCGATAGGGCCTTATTTATGTGGTATTTCCCCATCAATGGGGATACATCGAGATAGTGTTTGCTACATCTATGAGGCCCCATCAACACAGTCCTATAGCAAAAGCTATAAATACGAGCTCCCAACTGTGTTTATGGCATTAGAAGTTAGAGTGGTATCCAAACCCTTGTAGTTTTTACATTTGAAAGTTAGAATATTTTCTAGAGTGCCCATAGTAGAAGTCATTGAGTGTATGCATCCTTATTCAAGCACTGTTGTACCTAAACCACACTAGTGTGTATGGCAATAAAGATGAGCTTCTTGATAAACCTTGCGCATTGTGGATAGTTTAAATGTTTTATTTATGCATTCATTGTTTGTATTAAATATTCAATCAATTAAGCTAAAAGTAAGCTAAATAGGACTTTAATTAATTAAGCTAAATAGATTAAGTACATAAGTAGGATCACTTCGAGTGTAAACACATATTCACTTGGTAATCCCAATAGTGTTATTTCTTGGTACACCTAGTAGTGTAGCGCTTGGTAACCTAACAATGGATACGTAGGTTCAAGACATGCATAGACAGTGGGACTGGATGCTTATGTTAGGATTAGTTAGAGACTAGTTGAGTAGTTAAATTAAATTAGTTATTAAACCACTTCATCTCTCTATTTAAGTACCAAAGAACATAAAACATAGAACAATAAAAATCATATGCCTCAATTACACTTAACCATACCATGTGCATTACAAGTGTAATTAGGAGGACAACGAATGACCTTAGGGAAAGGTTCACTGCCTAGAAGACTAGTGCACCAAAAATTATAGAGTCCACGAAGTTCGATTGGATCATGCATGAATGCTTTGTGATTCGTATGGTTTGGCATAGGGGTACCTCACTACTCATCATTGGTGCTATTGTTAAGGACTTTGTTTGTTAAAATGTACGCTATCTAGGATTAGCGAACATTATTAATATCATTGAAAGAACTCAAGGTCAACATCACTCTCACACGACATATAATTACAAAATCACATTGATATTTTACTTGTTTGCAAAATGTCTTCTTCTTCTCATAGGCAAGAAGATGTCAAATTGTTGGTCCCACTATAGTGAAAAGAAATATACACTCATCTAGATGACTATGTACCTAACTTTACCTTCATCCTACACTAGGATGAGTAACTATGATGGCATGATATGGAGAGCAACACTGTAATGCCCCTCGATCAATTTGTGCCCATGATGCTACTTTAAACACTTAAGAAGTTAGACATTCATGATCTTCAAGAGGAGTATGTTGTGCACAATTATGACTTCTGGGACTACCATCCCATTGACACACAATGTAAGAGAGATCAACATTAGGAGAAGCATCATGAATCTGTGAAGGAAAAATGGTTCACCAATCCCTTGTTCCTACTAAACCATGACAATAATGAGGGCCCTTCCTCTTCAGGCTTTCAACATGAAAATTATCCACCCGTAGTTCCTAATGACAAGGGTGTGAGCCTGAATATACATTCTACTATCAACATTTCAGGTTTAGGTAATGATGGCAATCAAGGTAGGGGCTTGGACAAGCATTAAGAAAATAAGAAATCTGATGAACATGGCCATGACAATCAAAGGGGAGTTGGTAGACACCATGGAGGTGAAAGTCCTCCTCCCTCTTTACCCTCTTCATCTATATCCAATTCTTCCTCTTCTTCTGATTTTGAAAGATGTTGTAGAAAGAATAACTATGATGGAGGTGCTTAATGGGACAACAATACTGATCACCCAGCTCATACTAATCAAAGGGGTAATAGAGGACATCATCAACAACAATGAAATAATGATGATGATGAGCCTTTGTTAGCAGCTCAAAGTATGCTTAATATTATAAAGGTGTTTAAGATCCTAACTAAGCATGTGAAAGATAGTCAGATCAAGTGCTTAGACATGAACAATATCCCAAGATTTGAAGGGGGGATACAACTTTGATTTGCAAACACATTTACAAGCCTTTCACAATGCTTGTGCCATGCCAAGCATTGAAAATGATTGGCAGAAATTCAAACTCTTCCCAAGGACACTCATCACAGAGGTTGAAAGCTGGTACTAGTTCTTAGAGCCGAAATCCATTCACAGATGGAGTACAATGCTTGAACTCTTTAATGCCAAATACCAAACATACTCCAAAGTGTCTAATCTGAGAAGGAAAATATAGGGCTAGAAACAAGGAACACATGAACCCTTAGATGCTTCCATGGGTAGATATTATTCTCTTTTACATTAATTCCCTAGCCATGATTATTCTCAGAGGAAACAACTCCACCAGATCATAGATGGGCTCAGAGCAAAAACCAAAATAACTCTTGGGGTTTATGCCCAAGGGAGACTATCCAAACTGGAAGCTCATTAGATACAAAGGCTAATAGAGAAAGTAGCAAAAGAAGAAGGTGAGTTGTGAAAAACAGAAAGTGTAGAAGAGCATAATAGGGAACTTGCCATCAGAAAAAGGGAGGTCTAATTTTGTGATGAGGAGGACTCATCACTCAACGAAGTGGTGAATAGGAAAATATTGCTTATTCAAAAATCTATTTATGATATTTTGGAAAAGATTGATAAATTATGGAACTCTTTGGATGAAAAATTCCAAACTACTATGAAGATTGTTGAAGCATCCAAAGAGAAAAATAGTGATTATGACTGTAGGAGGTGAGAAGAAGCTAAATGTGCCTACTAGAGAGGTAAGGGAAAAGTTGCTATAGTAGAAGAAGTTGTGAAGGTAGACTTTGATGATGATGCTAGGTGTGACATATGTTAATATGAACATTTGAAGGGATGTTACCCTATGGTGTCACATTTACAAGAGTCTAGGGTGTATGTGCTAAATCTTCATCTAGTACATAGGCAAGCACCCGGATGATTGCCTTATCCTCAAGGAAATCTAAGGTAGTTCCACTAGCAATAACAAGCTTATTATCCAAGTGGAGCTCCACCATGACTATATGAGAAATACCAACAATGGCACTAATCACAATCATGGGGAATTCCACCATCAAGACAACAATACCCTTACAGGCAACCAAATCCATATGGGCACTATGTTCAACAACTAGTTTCTCCACGAAGTTCTGCAAACCATGCCTCATTCTAGCATCACTATTACCCTTCAAAGTACCATTGAACTCATTCACCATCTACTCAAGGGGAGCATCCATATTTATACCACCCTTCACATCCGTTTGCACACATTCCTCTACCCTCTACCTAGTTACCTCCTACTCCATCCAAGTAGGGTGAAATTCCCCCATAGCCACAACAACGAAATGCTATGAGGGTTGTGAATTTACAATCGGCCTTCTAGCTAAGTGATTCAGATAGTCGATCCAAGAAAATGACCATTTTTTTCAATCCAATAGTCCTTCAGAACCCTCACAACCTAATGCTATTGGTTGCCCTATATCTCCAACACCCTCATCCTCTACATCAAACACATTTGAGTTCCCTTCAAGCCAAATGCCACCTCAAATACATACTATGATGTTAACTCATGTTATTTCTAATTGGATCAAGGTTGGAAACCTTCCCATGAAATGATCAGGCCCAAGAAGTCCTCTTATTTACTTGCAAATCATTGGACATGAGCCATGCAAGGATCTTCTTGATTCTGATTTTGGTGTCAATCTCATTTTCTATGCAATGTATAATGCCTGGAACTTACCACCTTTCTAGAAGAGGAACATTCATTTGAAATTGGTAGACTAGTCAATCGCTATCCCTTTGGAGTTAGTGAAGAACATTGTGATCATAGTTAGTGGGTGGTCCTATCCTAATTATTTTTTGGTGATCAAGGTTGAGAATTGCAAAGGTGACTTTCCCATAATTATGGAAAGGGTATGGTTAAGCATGGTTGATGCATGAATGGGCATTAGGGACCTCTCCTTAAAAGTCTCAAAGAAAAATGAATTTGGATACTTAGAGAAGAAGCGCTTTCCATGCATCACATAGAGCAATAATGGGTGCAATTATGTGCAAAAAATTTGATCCATCAAAATTCATTACATCAAACCATGAAACCAGTATGCATAAGAAATAAATATTCAAAGGTTTTTGTATGCAATGACCACAAAATAGGAGGGCACCTAGAGGTTGACAATTAACTTTTACGACAACACATTATGCATGGAACCAACTGAGAGCCTAACATGTGTTTATGTTGAGGGCATGGATGAACTTGAGCAATTTCATCACCAACTTTCTAATGATGAAGACGATGATACTTGTTGGGGAGAGTTGGAAATCCTTGATAATTTCAAGTAGGAGCCCCTATAGTTAAAAACTCTACTAGTCGACATGGAGTATGCATTTTTAAACAATGGAAAGCTGGTTATCATCAATGCAAATCTTGATCCTAACCAAAAAGACAAGCTATTGTAGGTAGTAAACAAGTGGCCAATAGCCTTTGCTTGGTCATATCTCAAGCTAATTGGAATTGATCCAAGGATATGCTAGCATCACATCTACATTGACCCATCCATGAAGCCAAGAAGGCAGCCATAAAGGCAGCTAAACCCCAAATGAAGCAGATAAACTCATAATTGTGCCAAAGAAAGATGGCAAGTGGCAGGTTTGTATCAACTTTAGGCTATTGAATATGGAAAAATTTAAAGATAATTTTCCATTGTCATTTGTAAACCAAGTGTTGGATACTATCTCTGGGTATTGCTATTATAGCTTCTTGGATGGTTATAGTGGCTATAAAAAAATCCAAATTGTGCCAGAAGATTAGGCCAAGATAATATTCATAAATCCCTAGGGGACTTTTGCATATTGTAAGGTGCCATTTTGTCTATGTAATGCCCCTACAACATTTCAACCCCTAGTCCTTAGTATTTTTCAATAGTAAATTAGTAGCGGGGTAGAAGTCTTTATGGATGACTTCTCTACCTATGAGGCTACATTTAAGCAAGCCTTGGACCACCTTAAGTAGGTTCTAAAAAGATGTATCCAAACAAACCCTAGGCTCAATTGGAAAAAAATCCATTTAACGATCTAGGAAGGTAGAGTACTGGGACACAGAATTACTTAAGTAGGGATTGAGGTAGACCTAGAGAAGATAAGGATCATCCAAGGAATCACACACCAACCAAAGATAGTTAATGATGACTGATCATTCTTTGGACATACTGGCTAATATCAATGATTCATAGAGAATTTCTCTAAGGTTGCAAATCTATTGGTCGAGCTTAAGAAGAAAGATGATCCATTTATCTAGACCAAGGAATGTGAACATGCATTCCAACAATTAAAGAACAAACTTGTAGAAATCCCAATTTTATGAGCACCAGACTAGTCTAGACCATTCCACATAGTGACATATGAATCTAATTATGCCTTGAGAGTTGTGCTTACATAATTGGATGATAAGAAATGTCCATATTACATCCATTGCACAAGTTGAAGCATTATGGGTGCACAATTGTATGCTCTTGAAAAGTTCAGGTACTATGTTTTTTGGTTATAAAGTATTTGTGCACATAGACCATGGTGCCATTTTCTTTCTAATGAACAAGCTGATGATGAGTCCTTATATAATACGGTGGCTCGTGATCTTGTAGGAATTCAATGGTAGATGGAAAAGGAACTAAGAATGTGGTCACTAACCATCTCTCTCGATTAAGATGGAATAACAAAGAGGAGAAGACTCCACTCTTTGAAAAATTTCCAAATGAACTCCTCTTTATAGAAGCAATAAATGACCATGTGCCCATAGAAACAAAATGGTACAGTGGCATCCTCACTTACCTTCTCACTCAAGAGATGCCACAAGATTTGGACTTTAGGAAGAAAAAATAGTTTCTTCATTGGGCAAAGTACTTCATGGAAATCAATAGATAACTTTATAAGGTGTGCATTGATGGCTTGATTCATTGATGTGTCCTTGATGTAGATCAACTATGCATTCTCTAGGATGCTCATGAAGGCCCTTGTAGAGGCCACAATGCAAGGAGTTGCACATCCATAAAAATCCTGATGGTAGGATACTATTGGCCTACAATCTTCAAGGATGCCTATCAATTTGTCCGATCTTGTGAGTGCTGTCATTGAGATGGTGGGATGACCACTCGAATGGAAGGTCCTCAATAGTGAACTTAACCATTGGATCATTTTGACATATGGTTCATATACTTCATGGGTTCCATCACAACCATGTCTAATGGAAAGACATATATCATAGTAGCAGTTGACTACTGCACCAAATAGGTAGAAGCAATAGTCATAATTGATTATACATCATTCACTATTGTTAGATTTGTACAACAAAATGTTGTAAACAAGTTTGGGGTGCCATTTGCACTAATTTCTAACAATGGAACTCACTTTATAGGTATCAGCTTTTGAAAACTTCTGCAACACTTGGGGGTCAAACATAAATTAACAACATCCTATCAACTCCAAGCCAATGATCAAGCAAAGGTAAATAACAGGGAGATCATAAAGATCATAACAAGGACCATAAACAAATATAGGAGAGACTAGAGCACAAAACTAAATGATGCCCTTTAGACCTATTTCTCAACATGGAAACTTTCTATTGGCTACTCTCCTTATGAGCTAGTGTACAAAAAACTTCCAATACTTCTAATTCAATCTGAGCAACGTACACTTTCCATAGCCTATGAACTGAATCTTGACCTAAGTCTAACATAAAAAGAAAGACTAATCAACCTCAATGTGCTAGAAAAAAAATCAATTAGTGGCCTTATCTTTGAATGAAGTGCCTAAGGCATTCAATAAGAAACAACATGATCTAAGAATATGGAAAGTAAAATTTCAACAAGGTAATAAGGTTATCTACTGGAACCCCACACACGTACCTCAAAAAATAAAGTTCCAAACATTGGGGAAGGGACCTTATATATTTTCCGAAACCTTTCCCTCTAGGGCCATGACCATATATAAACTTGAGAGCCCAAATAAAAAGCAGTTGGTCAACATCCAACAAATAAAGCCTTTCCTTGAGCCCAAATAAGCTAGTACAATAAATACCATAATGGATGGACAATCATGCTCAATTTTTCAGATCTCCTCCTTCCAACTTAGTCATGGGGAAGATGGCCATCCATGCTAATCATCCATATAGCTCCTCAGTTTTTCTATTTTTTGTTTTCCATGTTTTTGATTTTACAATTTATTTATTTTACACCTTTTTTATTTTCAAAATTTTTCCTATTTTACAATATTTTTTGTTTTACACCATTGTTAGTACATTTAAATATTTCTTGAATATTTTACACTTTCTTATATATTTTATTTTTTTTAGTGTGATTTTCAAATTTTTGCTAATAAACATGCTTTGTGTCAATAGGACACAGTGGTGTTGTAGCTGTTATTAATGGTGATTTGTGCTTTATGTTTTGTTTGCTAGTGTCTAGTTTCTTTTTTTGAATTTTTATGCTGATTATTGAGTCATGGTTTCTTTTCATGGAATAGGAAATGAGTCCACAACATCCACTCATTTACAAACTCTATGGTTTTCCTTGTTTTGGAAGTTTAATATCCCTTTCATTAAATAAACTCTTAAAAAATTGGTGACCTTGGTAGTTTCCAGAATTGGGAAGGATTCAAAGGTTTGTATAGGGTATGACATCAAGAGGACTTAATACTCTTTGTACTCTTCTACTTGGGTGCTTGAGTGGTTTTCATCGACTTCTTACTATTCCATGTTCCAATAATAGGAAGTCAAATAAAGTCTTTGCATGGTGTGGTTTCCATCTAAAAAGAAAATAACAATAATAATAACTATGATGGGAATTCAAAGCACACCCCTTAGACAAATAAACGAGCTACAAGCACTAGTTATGGGACTAGAAAGACATGTACCCATGCCTAAAGGTCCCCTCTAACTAAAGCCCTCTCTCACTTCCTACTTCTCTTTTCTTCTCTTTATGGAATGGTGGTTGTTTTGTGGAAGCACTCTTGTGTCTTGAGGGGATGGATTGGTCTTAGAGTGATAATGTGAAGTCATTGAAAGAGGTTGGCTTTGGTTTGGTCTAAGGATGGATCTTCTTAGGTCATTTAAATACAACATCCACAAGGGACTTTTTATGACCTCAATTTGGAATTCCATTCCACCTTCCCCATCTTCCATCTATGCTAACCATGATTCATTTCATTGCCAATGTTCATGTTCTTGATTTTATGTCTTGGTCTAATGTATTTGAATTCTTAGGTAGAATCTTCTAGGTGTTGGTCCTTAACTTCCATAGACCATTAATCACCTATGGAACCCACAAACTCCTTAGGTTGATGCTATGCAAGGGCAAACAAGGCATGTGCCTACTATGGGGAGGATCCACTTGCATATCTCTTGATTGGGTTTATTAAGCACCTTATCCTTAGGCTTTCTTGCAAATTGANATTCTTGCAAATTGATCTTTCGTACATCCATCTTCCACATTAGACCATGTGCTCCTTTACATATTTTGTTCATTAAATATGTTCTTCATCAAATTTTTCAATTTTTAAGCTTTCAAAGCCCATCTTCAATGATTTTATCATATTATTGGCTTTTTTGGGATTCCGTAGACCCCAAATTCATTAAAAAAATCCTCATATTTTTTAAGATATTCAAATTTGAAACTTTTTGCCTATGGGCCATGTATACAAGGCCTTGTCAACGTAAGGGAAAAATAGTATATATATATATACACGTGACCCCACTTTGAAAATTTTACATTTTCTCACAAATGCTAGAGGATTTTTTCAAAATTTTAGAGCCCATAACTTCCAAATTGTCTATCCAAATTACTCCATTCTTTGACCTTGCAACTACTAGAGGTAGCTCTTTGTTGTGGGGGCCACAAATTTTCCATTTTTGACGAAAAAAGTTTTCACCATTTTTCTAACTCCCACAATGGTTTAACTAATAAATTAGTTGTTAAAAACCAAATTACAAGAGTTAAACCTTCCCAACAAGCTTCTGTAACATTTATAATAAATAATTAATAAAATAATTAATGTACCATGGTTCAACCTTAGCCAAAGTGTAGCTAACTAACAAGATAAGGTATTCAAAAATTTAAAGTTATACATTATATCTACTAATCCATGGATGTGTTATGACCATAGATGATACCAAAAGGAAAGCACATGTAGGAAGCAAGACCATCTTAACCAAGGAAAGAACAACCTAGAAAAGGAAGAGGCCAAGAACAAGCCCAAGAAGAACTATTGGCAACCCATGCCACAGGTCATCTCAAGGAAGAGGCAAAAGTGGAATCTATTAGATAGATTCTAAAACTAGCAATAGCAATAGAACACTCCCATCAGGACAATGTGCCAACACCATAAGAAAATATGGAGGTGACCTTCATAGAGGTTTGCCTAAATTAGATCAGATCACAAGAGGTCTAGAAATTAGTGCTCCAAGAGCTTAACTTTGGCCCATTCCTAGAGCAAGCACCAAAAGAAGTGCAAGATCAACTAATGACCACTCCCATGTAGCTAACAATCACTTTCACTAGGGAGTGGTACATGGGAGAGACGTTCCTATTTTGGAACAATAGGTAGCCTAGATCAATAGTGAAAATTAAGGACATCTCAGTGTCCTACTTGGCACAAGCCATTGTTGTAATGCTTGGGTTACCTAAAATAGGGGCAAGTCTTGTTGAGATCCTAATGCAAGTATATCCTAGCATTAAGAAAGAATGGGTTTAATGGTGCTATGGTGTTGATTGTAAGAAGTTTGACATGCTTACACCAGCAAAAAGGATTCATTACAAGATTGCAGCCTTTCACCTCAATCCCACGGTGAGGCCAAGAAAAATCATTACCTTCTTTGCCTAAACATGTGTCACTCTAAGTGGGAGATTCCTTGTCAACCTTCCACAACTAATCTATCTAGATATGGAGAAGTAGTTTAAGGAAAATGAACATGGAAGAAAGGCACTCCCCTTTCCATGCCTCATTAGAAAACTCTATTGAAGGGGAGGAGTAGCCCATTACACCAATGACATCATCAGGTAAGTTCCAGTCACCAATTGGGTAGAAATGATGAAAGATAAGACACTTGCAATGACTATCCATGAAGAGGAGAAATGACCACCACCTCCACCCACCACTTAAACAACTATGCTGGACATCATTGCAATTGCCCAACAGTTACGTGAGTACAAAGAATGACTCTTAAGTGAACAAGAGCTACAAGCAGGCATGAGTGGTGGAGACCCATCTATATATAGACTAGCAATGAGTCATCTAAATGAGGTGGCCTAGACAATCAATTTGATGGGTGTAGGTGGATCCATCTTTTCAGCCCAAATAATGTAGTTGTCCATGAGGTCAAATCGGAGTGCCAAAGAGATCACGATATCTCTCATTGAACAATAGCCACTCTAAGAAATTTTTGGGAATGCTACAACTTTCTCTGTGCACTTGGAGAAGGGTGAAGGGGCAACTGTATTTGATGAGCGGCGAGGTGTCCCTACACTCAACCATACGAATATGAGCATCCATGCATGATCTGATTAAATTCCAAGGACTAAGTGCTTATGCACCTTTACAAAATAAGGACAGGTTAGTTAATCGTTGTCTTCCCAAGCTCACTTGTATAGCATAATTGTATGGTTAAGTAAAATTGAGGTATATAATTTTTATATGTTTTTATGTTTTATGTCCTAGTGCTAAAAAGGGAGAAGTGAAATAATTAAGTAACTAATTTAATTTAACTAATCAACTATGCTCTAAGTAGTCCTAACACCAACATCCTTTTCCACTTGCCGTACACATCCTAAACCAGTGTAGCACTATTGGGATTACCAAACGTTAATCGTACTAGGTTACCAAGTGTTCCACGCATGCTCAAAGTGATCATACTAAGTGTGCTTACTTGGGAGAATTAACAAGGTGAGAGAGAAAAAATTAATTAACTATAAAAAGCATTAAATAACTATAAATAACATGAAGGGTAAGAGATAATCTATTCTAAATACTGCAAGGGTTATCACAAAGTTCCTCTTTATTTCTAGCCACAAGGTGTGCTCAGGTACACAATGCTCGAATAAATATGTGTTCACTTTATGACTCCTACTGCAGACACTCAAAAATAATTTTAACTCTGAGAAGGAAAAAGTGCAAGAGTTTGGATAAGGGACTAAGAGACTAAATTAACCTATTGCCGAACCAAGTGTGCCTACCCCTTATTTATAGGCAATGAGACAAGCTCTGATATTGGATGTCTGATATTGCTTGGCAGGCTTTGATATTGTAGACCCAATATTGTGGATGCGATATTGCAGCCCTGATATTGCGGTTCATCATACCCCCACAACTAAATGAAAACTCATCCTCGAGTTCCTTACAAAATATTGGGAAGGTATGGGATTATTAACTGAATGACAACTGATGGTAACATGGGTGACAGACTCAAAGTGTTTGGTGAACAAATCGACAAACATATTATAGCATTGGTGTTCATAACCATTATAGTGAACACTGTACATAGATGACATCTAGACCCTCATTCGATAGCTTGAAGAGAAAAAGAGAGAGAAAAGAGAATGAGGTGTGTTGCTGTCGATGTCAAAAATGTGCACTTTGTTGTTTATCCATAGCCACATGATGAAGTGTGTTCCTTGCATAATTTCTCCCACTCTAGTCCATCCCAAGTGCTCCCTCCTATCCCAGTTCATTGTTCATATGGTTGTCATCTACATACAAAACATAGTCATGTATTAGCAAGGATAGATAAGATATAATGTAGTTGATACCTTGCCTTGATATGAAGTACCTTGGCTGGGTTGTGGGTATGGCAAATACTAGGTTAGAGGTTTTTAACTAATAACTACCCAAGGTGTAGGGGTGAGATAGGTAATAGAATGAAAAAATTTATGACAAGGCCCCCATGACCAAGAGTGAACCTTCGGTAGCAATAAGGTGGAAAAACTAAAGAAACAAGAAATATAAGAGAAATAACAATGGTAAAGCCAATAAAATGGATGTCATGCATGGGGATGAAATGAGAAATGGCTGATTGCAAAGAATGTTTAAGGGAAAGAAATTAACAATTGTATTATAAAGGAATGTCAGTGGGTCCTCCTCAAAGTAGGCTCATACCTTTTATGCCCTGACAGACCTACAAACCAAAGAGTCCGTAGGCTTTAGGAATGATGCATGGAACAATGGTTAAGAACTTACCCACAAGATGTTACCAAAGATAAACAATGCCTCACCCAAGATATAGACTGATCATAAAATCGACAATGAGGTGGAATATGGGAAGAAAAATGGAAGGAGAGGAGAAAATGGAATGGAATCCCAAGAGCTAGGTTGTGTAAAGTCCCTTGTGTATTGTATGGTTACGATGACTAAATAGAATTCATTCCAAATCTAGATTCAAATAAACCACATTCAGTGACCTCACATCAACACATTTGACCAAACCATCCTCTTGAAGCAACAAGAATGCATTCATAGAGTCACCACCATTCCAAGGAGAGAAAGATAAAGAAGTAGGGAGTGAGAAAGGGCCTTAGTTAGAGGGAACCTTTAGGCATGGGTAACATGTCTTTCTAGTGCCATAACTAGTGTTTGTAGCCCATATTTTGTTATTATGTCTAAGGGGTCTACTTTGAATTCTCACTAGTTTTTTTTTTATGTGAGAACCACACCATGTAAAGACTTATTTAATTCATTCAACTTCCTGATTGATGAATCATGAGTTGTTGGTTATGATATTGCACCCATGATATCACGTATGCGATATCATGTATGTAATATCACAATCTAGACGTGATATTGCATATGCGATATCATAGCTTGTCTTCTCATCTATAAATAAGAGGTAGGTAGATTTGGTAAGAGTTAGTTTTTGAAATTTAAGTTTTGTAGTTTTTAGTACTAAGGTAGAAACTTTTTGTCAATTTTCCTCTCAACCCTTTTCTCCTAGTGCATGCCTGCAATGTGATGATTGTAATTGTATGACATCCTTATTTGAGTGTGATGTACTTGGACATGCACATGACTGGCAATAAAGATCAAGATTACTTCATCATTACAACATCCACTTAGCTTAATCATTTAATTGTTATTGTTATTTACTACTTTCATAGTTAATATCTCTCTACCCTTATCTCCTAGTAATGCGGAATGAGTACGACTTAATCATGAGCATTTAAGTGTGGCTACTTGGTAACCCAGTAGCGTACCTAGGCCATGCGCTTAGTAATCCTGATGGTAGTCGTGCATGAGGTCCAAGATGTGTATGGATAATTAAGGAATGGATGCTCATCGCACTTAGGCTAGTTTAGATTCTCTCACACACACTCTCTCCTAGTTTAGTTGATATTATTTTCCATCATATCTAGGAGTAGCATTACTGTAGGAACACATCATACACCTCACTCTGGACTAAACCATACATGATAAAGCTAATACTAGTCTAGGTGGGAGTTCGACCTAGTTCATCTGCGAGTAACTGTTTGAATACCATAACTAGTCCATCTGCGAAGTTCGACCAAATCATGCATGGAATGTTCGTATTCGTATGGTTGAGTGTAGGGGTACCTCGCCACTCATCATTGGCGCCATTTCCATGGATGATTCTAGTTATCTAGATTAGTTATATCATACAAGGTCATTATATAGGAATTAACGATATATCTTTTATGAAGAAATAATTACAAAAAGTCACATACAAATTCACACACAATCTCATAGCCATGCCTCTCCTACAAGACTACGATAGTGCCACATCTAGTGAGGCAATTCATTAGAGAACCAACAAATTATATGATAATGAATATTGGAGTACGCAATCCGAGGTGGGGGTTTCTTATAAACATAAACGAAGGAAACATCATCCCAATGCATGAAAGCATAACTTACTCAATGATGATGAACCCCTACTAGCCACTACAAGCCTAACGCAAATACAGGAGGCTGTTCGAATCTCTCGTAGGCATCGTAAAGAGAGCCATCTACCTAGGCTCGATTTAAACAACTTTCCTAATTTTTCAGGAGGCTATGACTTAGATCCAAAACAACATTTACAAGCCTTCTATGATGCCTATGCATGGAACAACATTGATAACAATTGGCAAAAACTCAAGCTCTTTCCTATGACACTCGTTGGCCAAGCAAAAGTATGGTATAGATCGTTAAAACCAAATTCAATTCGACGTTGGCCAACAATGATAGAACTCTTTAACGAAAGATATCAAACCTACGCAAGAGTTTCAACCTTGAGGAAACAAATCCAAGAGTGGAAAAAAGCAGAACATGAACCCTTGGACATGGCCTTAGAAAGATATTATGCACTGTTAAACAACTATCCATGCCATGAGTTCTCTAAGGAAAGGCTAATGTACCATATCATTGATGGGCTTCATGATGAAACAAGAGAGACCCTAGGGATGTATGGCTAAGGTCAACTATATGAACTACCAACCCATCAATTCCAAGAGCTTATTAAGCGGGTAGCAAAAGAAGAAGGAGAAATGGCTAGATGGGAAAGTGTTGAAAAGCATCAATAGGACCAAAATCTCAACTTAATAGAGGTCTATAATCACAAAATGGAGAAATCAACCTATCTCAAGGAGGAAGAACCATCTTTGCCAGTACACCAATCATTAGAAGAAATCAAGGCAAAGATCAATAAGATGTTGAAATGGATGCATAAAACGTGTGGGGAATATATCAATATTATTGAAGATAGAATTTTGACAACCTGAGATGTAGGAAAAACTATCATTAGACAATCGGAAAGAAGGGATGAAGAAAACAAGAGCGCAACTACCAATCATACATATGAATGCAACATTTTCCTATACGATCACCCCAAGGGACAATGCCCAATCTTGTTACATTTATATGAGCATTGGGGAAGCATGTTACACCCAGAGTTTGTATAGAGATACTGTGTTCGATCACAGCGGCAACAATCCTATTCATGGGGAAAACCATCCCTAAACTAGAGACATCCTTTGTATCATCCGAATCTAAATGTTTATCTAGTTCAACATCCTGTTTCCCCAACTGGATCAACATCCTCTATCTCACTGCATTATCATTCTCCTTAATACTATTAGCCCATGTCCTCGACACAACCACTATCTTTTGTACCTTACACTTCTCCTAAATTTCAACATTCTCATCCTTTCCCTCCTTCTACATCGCCACCAACTATTCCCGAAGTGTCTACACCATAACAACAACCTATGAACATTACTTGTGCTACTATTTCCAATAGCAGTGAGAGACCTCCTCAACATCAAAGGCGTTCCTTCTTTAGACATGATTGTAGGAAGGGACAACACAGTTTCAAGGCCACTGCATTCTCCAACTCAAGACAAGTTCAGCACTATGGTGCATCCTTGTCTTCAAACCCAATGCCTTGTGTCACTTCATCAGGGTCACTAATTAACACTCCAAAAACCATATAATCCAATGAATATAGCCGTGGAGAGCGACATCCTGATCCTTGCATACCATATTATGGTCTTAAGTATCATAATGGGTCAACTCTTTACCAGGGAACCACATCTTATAAATTGGCCCACTATGCTTACTATAATCAAGTGTGTGAACCCCAATGGGATAAGTATGACCAAATTTCAATATTTTCGACATGCAAGGATCCTCATCTTTTAATTATTGATCCTCGCCATGCTCAACCATTTAGTTATGGGGGATATCCCCCATTCTAATAACAAGTAGGATTAATAAATATTTTTCATCTTCTTTAATTTTAATTTTACAATTTTTTGTTTTCCAGTTTTTTTTTTCATTTTTCAATTTCTTATGTTATCTTTTTGTCTTTTTATCTTTTTATAAGTAATCTCATCTACGAATAAAACACTCATGTGGCTCATTGGTTGAGGTGTGTTCTATGTTATCGAGTCTTGAGTGGGCAATTATTTGGACAGTGAGCCCATTACATCCACTCATCCATTCTACAAATAAGAGGTTCTATTTGAGGGTACAGTGATATTCTTGACGTTCTTAAAACTTAAAATTAATTTTTTGTTCATTGTAACCAGAATGAAGAAGGATGGATCAAGAGGAAATGATTAGGATGTGACATCAAAGGGACTTGCGGATTCTCTTTGGTGACATCTGTGAGAGTTATCGTGCAATGTGGTTGTACTAAGATCCTTGTGGATCTAATGCAAAATGGGAGTAAGAGTAATCAAAAGGCACTCAAAAATCCAATGCTCTTCTAGGGGGTTGCACTGGAAAGACATGCACCCATGCCTGAAGATTGGCAACTTCTTTGGATTTAACAATCAAAAAAAAAAAGAGAGAAGAAAAAAAACAAAACACAAGAGATAGTGCCACAAAACAAAGAAAATCACTCCTTCCTTGACCAGAATGCCAAGTGATCATATGCCTTGTTGTTATGGTACTCTCATAGTCGCTCATCATGGGATGAAACAATGCGGTGTCACTGATCAGAGGAATGGACTTGGTCCTGATTTTGGAATGATGAGTTGATGACACATTAATCATGCCTTACACGCAGGATTCATTGTGCCTTGGATCAATTACCTCATGCCCTAATCTCTACAATCCCTTCTCTAGTTTGTCTCATCTCGCTGTTCATGTAATTGTGACTCATGTCTTGTATAGCGTAGAATTCTTACCTCATTCCAGCAATACTCATGTGTGTGTGATTTGTGGAACTAGTGTGGATTACATTTAATCCTTCTAGTGCCTACGGACACTTTTAAGTGTGGTTACGCAAGGGCGTTATAGGTTGGAACCTACTTTGGGGAGGACCCACTTGCATAATTCTTTGTAATTTTCACTCATAACACATCTTCCACACATCATCTATTACCCTCAGTGTATTTTCAACGATATTCTTTCCCTTATTACTATCCCTCCAATTCAAACGTTCCTATGAACCATCACATAGCCTTTTTCTCTCCCTTATCACTTGAGGTCCTTATTGATAAATTTCACACCATCATAATTTTTGTGCCTTTAGAACTAGTTGAATTACCCAGGAACCTTTTAACACTCATCTAGATGTCCTTAGTTTACATCATTAATTTAAAAAAAAATATTAAAAATATTAAAATTTTGGTATATTGCATAAGTTCCCTAACATTGATAGGCCGTGATATCGCGTCTCAAAAATATATATATATATGCAATCCCCCTACGCTACTTAACATCATTTGCAACTGTTCACATAGGGGGAGTTTTTCAAATTTCTCTCTACTACTCACAATTATGTAGCCCTTGCTTTCATATCCATAACTCGCTCGTTGGTCCTTCAATTTTCATTTTGTTTGAACGTACTTGAACCTGGAGTGTTTAGCTTAGTCATGGGGGAGGGGCACATGCCAAATAGTGCATAGATTTTTTGAAATTCTTCATCACCCGAAGGACATTATCAAAGGTAATTAGTTATAAAATTAAGGATAAATGTGCTAAAAACAATTTCATCTCCTNAAAGGACATTATCAAAGGTAATTAGTTATAAAATTAAGGATAAATGTGCTAAAAACAATTTCATCTCCTTAGTTATACCGAGAAACTAGATTTGGAAACCACCTAAGCAAAGAGGATTAAATATTATAATCTTTTGGGGACATTGTCTCCTAATAATTAATGTCACATGGAGATAAAAAAATTTATTAAGGTAAGTAGTAAGGTATAACTTAACTTTGGTAACAATCTTACTAACGATTGGCCCTGTGTGATTACAGATGACCCCGAAACGTGGACAACAGGAAGGTCCTACTCAAGGTGGGATCAAATGACCTAGGAGAGGTGAAGGACAAGTTCTTTCCAGACAACATGTAGAGTAGGAGGAACAATCATTTAGTATCCACCAAGAAGACCCTGCTACTGTACAATCAAGGTAGGTAGAAGGAGGAGCTATTATAGCATCTGAATAGGGATGACATCTCACGTTGCCCCAGGATTATGTTCAGGCCATCCATGAAAGGTCCACATTCACTACATTTATCATGGAATTAAACTTTGGACCTTTTGTAAAATTTTCTCTGGAGGCTATTAGGGATCACCTCAAAGGGTCCCCATTATGGCCTACCCTCTCTGAAAGTGGTGTTTGGTACTTAGGGAAAATGTACCAATTTTGCAACAACAAAGAGCAAGGCACCATGGTTAACATTTGTGGTGTGACTATTTATTTCTCTATTCAGGCCATTTTGGAAGTATTAAACCTTCCGAATATAGGGCTAAAGGTTGCTTAGTTGTCTACCCACTTAGACCCTAATGCATGACGAGTTTGGCTAGAAAGGACGTACAGCAAGGAAGATATGACCTTTGGGGAGTTGACGATGGAAGAGAGGATTTATTTCAAAATAGGAACTTATCACATCTTCCCCACAAAAGGTTTAAAAATAATTTCAACATATGCGACAAGAGGATGTGCAATATTGATGGGAGGGCCTAGATCACATGCAGGGTGAAGTTTCCATTCAGATAGGAGGAGGAGAGAGTGCTTGGTCACAACAGATCTCGAGGAATGCTGCATCCTTTCAGGTGCAATTAGAAACTGGTGAAGGGGCCACAGTGGTGGTCATGTAGCACCAGGATGTAGCGAGAGCCATAGAAGTGGTCACAAACCACATTAAAGAATCATTCAATGTGCCTATTGTACGATCGACAGATCTTACAGGAGCATGGGATGCTCAAACTCTAGCTAGTACCTCAATGACTCCTATGGCACGTGAGGATGTACTTGAGAAATTGTTACAAACAACACAAGTAATGACGTCCTTGTTTGACATCTCCCAAGATGTTATAGCAATACAATCAGACCTCATTTCCACCAAAGGGAGGCTGGTCTTGATATAGATGAGGGTTGAGCACATTGAAGAAGTGCAAAGATTGCAAGAAAGGCTCATGACCCTGCAAGCAGCACAATGGAATCCTTATCAATTTGTTCTCGTAGACTAGTTGGACACTTTCAAAACTGAGCAACTTACCAAACTACTGACAAAGAATAAAAGGGTGGTAGAAGAAAAAGAGAAGGCTTTTTGCGATGCCTCTGTGGCACAAGTGCAAACCTACATGCATACCAAGGTACTCAAAGCCTTACAGGAGGAAAAAAAGTAACTTGTTGCTGACAACCTTTGGTTGACCTTTGTGGGAAAACAAAAGAATGTTCTCGAAGAACATTTTCAATAGTTGTGAGAACAACTAATCAGGGTCAACCAGGACATGAACCATTTAGCCAAGGAAAATCAAACCCTCTCGATGGAGGAGGTACATGCCATCCATTAGAAGATGAACATTGAAATAAGCGTGTGGTAGAATGAGGCTAAACAACATGAGAAACTGAAGGAGCATTTTTGAGATTAGGTGGGGATGTATAAACAAATCATCGAGAAGGAGAACCATATGGCCAAGGCCCACATCAATGCTCTCAGTGCTCAACACACTGACTGGTGGACCATATTGGACACATACGTGTTTGCACACCAGGCAGAAGTTAAGAACTGGGACTTGCAGATCCAGGACCTTATAGAGTACATGGAGTAGGCAAACCTATGGTATTCCAACCTTGCCATGTTAATAGCAGGGCACTCAAGAATAGAGCTCGAGCAATAGGTAGCTACCACCTACATCAAATATGAAATAGAATTTGCAAAATGCAAAAAAATGTTGCAAAAATTGGAGGTTGCAAATTCTGAACTCGAGGTGGTTAAAAAAAGCTACTAGGGGTAGAAAGGTATCACAACAAACTTGGCTCAATGGCTCACAAATTTTCAAGAATACAGAGACAAATCCAGAGTGTACGAGGAGGAACGACGAGTGTTTTCAGATTGGTATGTCAAGGCAAATAAAATGTTTTTACAACTACCATGCCCATCGGAGGTGCCAACTCCATCAAACATAAGAACATTAGCATGGATGGCACAGGATCCCTAAACTAAAGAGGAGAAACTCTAGGCCATACTTTAACACAATCAAATCCCAAGACCTAGAGCACAAGATAAGGGAAAAGCACCCATGGAGGAGCCATTGCCACTAGGAACTACATGAGTTCCACCCAATTTTGTAGCTATAGGATTTTGTTTTACATTCTTTGTATTGTGTCTCAATTTTTTTTAAGTCCACACTATGACATGAATCCATTCTTGTCAGTCAATAATCCCATACCTATCCACTGTGTAATCAATGAAGCTTGTTCTCACTTTAACTTGAGGATGAGTTTTCATTCAGTCGTGGGGGTATGATGAATCATGAATTTTTGGCTATGATATCACACCCATGATATCGCGTACATGACATCACAGCCTAGACACGATATTGCGTACATGATATTACAGCATGTCTCCTCATCTATAAATAAGAGGTAGGCAGATTTGGTAAGAGTCAATTTTTGAAGTTTAAGTTTTATAGTTTTTAGTACTAAGGTAGAGACTTTTTGTCAGTTTTTCCTCTCAACCCTTTTCTCCTAGTGCATGCATGTAATGTGATGACTATAATTATACGACATCCTTATTCGAGTGTGACGTACTTGGATATGCACATGACCGGAAATAAAGATCAAGATTACTTCATCATTGCAGCATCCACTTAGCTTAATTATTTAATTGTTATTGTTATTTACTACTTTCATAGTTAATATCTCTCTATCCTTATCTCCTAGTAACGTGGAATGAGTACTACTTAATCACAAGCATTTAAGTCTAACTACTTGGTAACCCAATAGCGTACCTAGGCCATGCGCTTAGTAATCCTAGTGGTAGTCATGTGCGAGGTTCAAGATGTGTACGAATGATTAAGGAATGGATGCTCATCACACTTAGGCTAGTTTAGATTCTCTCACACACACTCTCTCTTTGTTTAGTTGACATTATTTCCCATCATCTCTAGGAGTAGCATTAGTGTAGGAACACATCATACACCTCACTTTGGACTAAATCATATGTGACAAAGCTAATACTAGTCCAGGTGGGAAGATAGTGAACTGCGATTTACGAGTAACTGTCTGGATACCACAACTAGTCCATCTGTGGAGTTGGACTGGATCATGCATGAAATGCTTGTATTCGTATGGTTGAGTGTAGGGGTACCTCGCCACTCATCACTAATGTTTGATCAACAGCAGAATGGTAGAAAACCCATGAAAAGAATCCAAGTTCCTAAGAGAATAGCCATCACAAGTGCATCAAATCCCCTTGAAGTCACACCCTTTTCAGCCATTGAGTCATTCCTTGGTTTGAAGAATACCTAGCCACCAATTCATTAATAAGTTTACTTAGAAAAAGGGATAGTACAGTTCCAAGATCAAGGAAGACCATAGAGTTGAATGGATAAATGAATGACATGGACTCATTGCCTATTTTATCAAAAGAAACTATATCTTAGTATCAACATTAAAAGTCAAAGGTAAAAATCAAACATTAGCAATCAACATCATTATAGTACAATCCACCATCATAAGCACTTATTATGTGATGAGTAAGAATAAATCAAAGAAATAGTAAAAATGTTAACAATGGTGTAAAATAAAAACAAATAAAGATGAAAAATGTTTAAAAAATGTGTAAAACAAAAATACAGAAGGAACTAAGGGCTTAGAATGGTTAGCATTGGTGGCCATCTTCCCCATGACTGAGTTGGAAAGATGAGATTTGAAATAATGAGCAAGGTTGTCCATGCTATTGATGTAGGTGCGAGTCAAGCTCTTAGTTGGGCCCATGCATAGAGTTGAATTGCTCTCTTAGTTAGCTATCAACCATTGGGTGCCTTCCTGTCTCATGGCTACTGCATACAGGTATTTTTGTATGTTAGTTATTTGTGCACACTGGTTACATATAGACAATGTTAAACGTTGTACAAACCAGGACTTCTGCATGCAATTACACCCTGTGTTACTATATGTGATGCATGGAACTTTTTTCTTCTTGATCTTTCCTAACATATTTTCTTTTGATATTTCTAGGGAAAGATCATGTATTCCTAGGTGCACATCAATTGTGCTTAGCCATGCTCTTCCCATAATGATTGTGCACATCAATTGTGCAGTTGCTAACTTGAATCACTAGGAAATCAGCTGGATACAACCACCCACAAACAATGGTGAAAATGTCCTCCACTAGTCCTAATGGGACAGTGATGGACTGGTTAGCCAGCTCTAAATGAATGTTACTCTTTATTAGTGGAGGTAGGTTCCGGGCTTTATACATTTCTTGAGAGATTAAGTTGATACCAAAACCTGAATCCAAAAGAGCTTTGCATGGATCATTTCTAGTGATTTGTAAATATATAAGAGGACTCCTAGGATCAGAGAATTTCCTAAGAAGATGGCTAGTTTTAATCCAATCAGCGATGACATGATTCAACATGACTATGTGCGTTGGGTGCAATTTTTGGTTTGAAGGAAGTTCTAAAGTCTCGAATGATGGTGAGGCATTTGGACAATTACCCACTTCTGGCTATAAGGACTTGGTTGGACTATTGGTTCTAAAGAAAGATCTCTTCTTTGTGTGGTTGTTTGAACCAATAATAGGTTGAGGATTGACAATCCTTGGAGCATTGCGTTGTTGCGATTGGGTAGGGAGCTCATCCTGCATAGCTAGAGTAGGTGGTAATGGAGCTAAGGGTGGAAGAGGTGCATTCAGATGAGAAGGATAGTACATTTGTAGAACATATCTCCTAGGAGAAGAAGTTCTATAGTACTTGTGGACTTGGTAGTGATGCTGAGGAGTGACGTGACTAGTAGAGTCACGTGGAGAGATTGGTTGCTACACGTAGTACCCGTATGGGTCAAGTTGATGGTAAGGATACTATTGACATGGTGGTGGCATTCCCCATGATTGTGGGTGTTTCCACTATTGATACTATTCATTTGATTGTGGTGGAGTTCCACTCAGATAATATGCCAAGGGTTGGTAGAACTGCCTTGGGTTACCTTGAGGATAAGATAACCTTTGAGGTGTTTGTTGTCTGTTTAATCGTGGGTTTAATGCATACACCCCAGACTTCTGTAGATGTGAGATTACTGGGCAACATCCCTTAGGATGGTCATATTGGCATATCTCACATCCATCATCATTGTCTATGTCTAAATCCACAACCTCTTCAATGATGGAAACTTTACCCTTACCTTTGTTATGTGCATATTTAGCTTCTTTCTTTTGCCTCCTCTCTCAGTCACTACCTTGTTCTCTAGAATCCTCTACTATTTTGAGAATGGCTTGAAATTTATTACCTAGGGAGTCCCATATTTGGTCTACCTTTTTTGAGACATCCGATGCAAACTTTTGAATGGTCAAATTTTTCCTATTCACCATCTCTTCAAGTGTTGACTCTTCTTCATCCTCACAAAATCTAACTTCCTTCTTTTGGAGGGAAAGATCTTTGTTATATTCCTCCACACTTTCTCTTTTCCTTAACTCACCTTCCTCTTTGGCAACTTGCTTCAATAATCTTTGTACTTGATGGGCTCTAAGCTCAGATAATCTCCCTTGGGCATAAGTCCCAAGGGTTCTTCTCGTTTCATAACTAAGCCCATCCACGAGATGGTGTAGTTGTTCCCTTTGTGAGTAACCATGGCCATGGAAATGATGTAATAATGCATAATATCGGCCCATTGTAGCATCCAAGGGTTTGTTTTCTCCTTGTTTTCATCCTTAGATTTACTTTCACGAGTTGGACACTCAGAAGTACATTTGATACTTATCGTTGAATAACCATAACATGGTACTCCATCGACAAATGGATTCTAGCTCTAAGGACTAGTACCAGCTTTCTACTTCTTTGATTAGTTTTTGTGGAAACAAATTTATTTTTTGTCACTCATTTTCTATATTTTGCAAGGCACATGCATCATAGAATGCTTGTAGATGATTTTGAGGATTAGTGTTGTATCCCCCTTCAAATCATGGTATATTGTTCATGTTTAATCTTTTGATCCTACTATCCTTTTGATGCCTTGTTGGGAACCTAGCAACCTTGGTTATATTTAGCATACTTCTAGTAGTGAGTAGGGGTTCATCGTGATCATATTCTTTATGGCATCTATGATGCCTATGTTGTTCCCTACTCTCCCTTCTTTCATGATGTGTTTCTCTAGAATGCCCTCATTCCCTTTCTCGACCATTCTATCTATGATCTTTGTTTCACTTACCATTGTCCTCATGATCTTTCTCTTTGTGACTGCATCCAGTTCTCGAAGAAGAGGGGGAAGGAGATGATGGTGAAGAGGAAGGAGGACTAGCACCATGATGATGCCTATCACTTTCTCTTTGGTGGTTGTGACCTTGACTACGATTACGATCAAAATTTCCATCATCATCATGTGTTCGTGTCCCTTTTTTAGACCCTTTGTGTCCATTGGTATCAGAACCTAGGTTATGAATGGTTCCTTGATTGAAGTCAACGAGAGGAACATCGTTATGTGGAAAACCTCCCGAGGCAGGTTCACCACCCTCATTTTCACTTATGACATACAGGACATTCTGAGACTACTTTTTCTTCATAGATTTGTAATGTCTCTCTTGTTGTAGGTTCCTTTGACATTGTGCCTCCATGGGTCGATAATCTCTCAAATCTTGTTCATGAAAAATGTACTCCAACTCTAAGTGCTACATACCAATTTGTGTGAGAGCACGAAGAAGCATGCTTGGGATTGAGAAATTGGGTGGTAACACTATGTTAACCTCTAAATCATGCCATTACAATTGTTCATCCTGGTGGAGGATAAAGGTAAAGTCTGGTACATACTCATTGGGATGAGCATATAACAAGCGAAACTATTGGGGCACTAGTGGATCATCATCATGTGGACTACGCCTTCGACTATTCATTGTGTCAAACCTAGGTGGTGAAGCACTTTCATAAGAAGAAAGAGACATGATTAATTCTTCAGTGTGTAATACTCTCTTTTGTATAATTGTAGGATAACCAACCCTAAGGGTTCGTTCCAACAGTGGAAATATTTCCTAAGTTCTAATTAGTGCACAAACAACAAAGTCCCCAGCAACGGCGCCAATGATGAGTGACGAGGTATCCCTATGCTTAACCATACGAATACGAATGTCCACAAATGGTCCAATCGAATTCCAAGGACTAAGTGCTTATGCACCTTTATAGAACATGGATGGGTTAGTTAATCATTGTCTTCCCAAGCTCACTTATATAGCACAATTGTATGGTTAAGTAAACTTGAGGTATATGATTTTTATATGTTTTTATGTTTTATGTCCTAGTGCTAAAAAGGGAGAAGTGAAATAATTAACTAATTTAATTTAACTTATCAACTATGCTCTAAGTAGTCCTAACACCAACATCCTTTTCCACTTGCTGTACACATCCTAAACCAATGTAGCACTACTGGGATTACCAAACGTTAATTGTNTATCCTAAACCAATGTAGCACTACTGGGATTACCAAACGTTAATTGTTACTGGGTTACCAAGTGTTCCACACATGCTCAAAGTGGTCGTACTAAGTGTGCTTACTTGGGAGAATTAACAGGGTGAGAGAGAAAACATTAATTAACTACAGAAAGCATTAAATAACTATAAATAACATGAAGGGTAAGAGATAATATATTCTAAATGCTGCAAGGGTTATCACAAAGTTTGTCTTTATTTCCAGCCACAAGGTATGCTCAGGTACACAATGCTCAAATAAAGATTTGATTGCTTTATGAATCTTACTATGGGCACTCAAAAATAATTCTAACTCGTGAGAAGAAAAAAGTGCAAGAGTTTGGGTAAGGGACTAAGAGACTAATTAACCTATTTCCAAACCAAGTGTGCCTGCCTCTTATTTATAGGTGATGAGATAGGCTCTAACATCGGATGTCTGATATCGCTTGGTAGACTCCGATATCGTGGACCTGATATCGCAAATGCAATATCGCGACCCCAACATTGCAGTTCATTAGTATTGGTGATGCAGCACCAAGGGCAGGTAACTACAGTAGAAGTGGTCATTGATCGTATTGCCAAAACTCTCAATGCACCTTTAGCATCTACACTAAACATCATTGCACTCAAAGATGTGCAAACGTTTGCAGGGACCACAAGCAATAGAATAAATGCAACGTAGCATGAGGAACTACTAGACCAACTGGTGGGAATTGAGCAACAAATTATGAATGTCTTTGACCTTTTAAACAACATTACTACAACCTAGTTAAAGCTGCTAGAGGAAAGGAGTAAGAACATCATATTGGAGGGGCAACTTGAAATAGTCAAGGAGTGGAATGAATGCTTAGCTATGAAAGTTGCTGAATTAAGAGCCTAGATTACCAATCCCACATTTCTCAACTCAGCATTGATAAGAGATGAAGCTATGCAATAAATTCATACCAAACTAAAAGGGGTTGAGGGTATAATGGAGATGGCAATGTTCTACAAATCCTTAGCAGAGGTCACCTAGCACAAGATTTAAAAGGCCTTGGATCAGACTCATTAGGAGAACATCAAACTGACCATAGAGAATCATTGCCTATGACATGTTGATGCATAGAAGAAATAATTAACTAATTTCATCCATCAATAGTAAGATCAATTAGCTAGAGCATACACAAAACTAAGGAGATTTGGTAGCAGAGAATAGGAATCTCTCCATGGACGAGGTGTGTACCCTTTACCAGAAAACTGCAATTGAGGTAGCCACCTGGAAATTTGAAACTCTTGAATTTGAGAAAGTCAAAGATCATTACAGAGAGTAGGTTGTTCTACAAAAGGAAGTAAACAAAAAACATATCCAACTGATTAAGGTGAAAGCAAATGAAGCTCTCTAGCAACTCTAGCAAGGCAGAGAAGTTTGGCAACCCATTGTTGATGGAACAGATGCCTACAACAAGGTAGAAATTTGTCCAAAGGAGTTGCAAGTCAAGAAGATAATAGAATATATGGAGCTTGTCAATCTTCATTATGCAAACCTAGCCATGTTGACTACTGGATGGCTACGGTCAGAGCTTGAGAAATAGATGGCCAATTCGTACTTGTTGTACAAGGCCTAGTTCAAGCATCATAAAGACACCAAGTAGAAGCTTGTAGCGGAAAATGTTGAACTGAAAGTTCTCAAGGCATGATTCACTGATCAATGATCAATTTCCAAGAACCTAGCCAAGAGGATGAATGAATACCATGAGCTACATAACATAGTTAGGGCATTTGACATCGAATGTAAATAGTTCATTGCCTAGTTTTTCAACATGAAGGAGATGTTCCTAATAATGCCTTGTCCATGGAATATCTTCATTCCAGCCCACATTGGTGATGTTGCATGGATAGTGAATGATCCCTAAAGCAAGGAGGAGAAGATGAAGGCATTACTTGATGCCTTTCACTTTCCATCAGAGGTT
Organism: Gnetum montanum; assembly: GCA_015680685.1. Classification (NCBI taxonomy): domain Eukaryota; kingdom Viridiplantae; phylum Streptophyta; class Gnetopsida; order Gnetales; family Gnetaceae; genus Gnetum; species Gnetum montanum. The sequence continues at coordinate 46,241 of MNCI01010894.1, forward strand.
GCAGTTGTAGTAGGACAACCATAGCCACCTCAGCTACCACATGTGCCCAAAGCTGGTGAAGGTCCTTCAGAACCTTAGGAGTCTTCACTGCTTGGAAGTATCTGATCTTCACCACCATGTTCACATTGTCTAAGGATGTGTTATCCAATTTTTTTTGTAGTCACATCATGGTGTTCAATTTTTTGTCATGAACACTACAATTTTTATAATTTGTTAATTTGTACACTTAAGCACTCAGTTTTGTCAAGTTAGTTTATTTTGTAAGAGTCAATTAATAATCCCATACCTTCCCAATTTTGTAAAGGAACTTGAGAATGAGCTTTAATTTAGTCATGGAGGTATGATAAGTGTCAAAGTATTACGTTAATGAGGCCTCATTTACATGATGTTGCCCCATTGATAGGGCCACGTCGACATAGTGTTTGCTATGTCTACAAGGCCCTGTCAACATAGTCCTATAGCAAAAACTATTAATATAAGCTTCCAACCATGTTTATGGCATTAGAAGTCATAGTAGTAGCCAAACTCTTGTAGTTTTTACATTTGAAAGTTAGAATATTTTTTTGGGTGCCTATAAAAGGAGTCATTGGGTGTACAAATCTTTATTCAAGCACTATTGTACCTAAACCATACTAGTGTGTACAGAGATAAAGACGAGCTTCTTGATAAATCTTACAACATTCTGGATAGTTTAAATGTTTTATTTATGCATTCATTGTTCTTATTAAATATTCAATCAATTAAGTTAAAAGTAAGCTAAATAGGACTTTAATCAATTAAGCTAAATATATTAAGTAAATAAGTATGACCAATTTGAGCGTAAACATGTATTTGCTTGGTAATCCCGGCAGCGTAGCACTTGGCAACCCAACAATGGATATGTGGGTTTAGGACGTGTAGGAAAAGTAGGATCGGATGCTTATGTTAGGATTAGTTAGAGACTAGTTAAGTAGTTAAATTAAATTGGTTATTAAACTACTTCATCTCTTTATTGAAGTACCAAAGAACATAAAGCATAAGATAATAAAAATCATATGCATCGATTACACTTAACCATACCATGTGCATCACAGTTATAATTGGGAGGACAACAAATTCATTGCCTAGAAGACTAGTGCACTAGAAACTATAGAGTCTACAGAATTCAATTGGATCGCATGTGAACGCTTCATGATTCATATGGTTGGGCATAGGGGTACCTCATCACTCATCAATAATGAAGCCAAAATAATAGAACTATCCACCAAAAATTCAACAAAAATAGATAAATATACTTTGTAACATGCTCACACAAGATAAGCTTGTTAACTATATAAGATAAAGTAAACATCTTGTTGAAGGAGAACAAGCGAAGATTCTCAACTATTAAGCCAATAAGAAGAAAAACATATTTATTTTAAATTGTAGTAGATCCACTATTTCTAAGAAGTTAAAGCTGGAGGGAGAGGTGGATGGAAGAAAAAACAACATTAGTTGAAAGAGAGACTTGGCAACCCCTTTATTTCTTCCAAATAAGGAAAAGAAATTCATGAATACCAAAATCTTTTAAAAGATTTAAGATCACAACTAAAACATATTCGGTAAGAGTAGAAGGCAACTTGAAAATAGGGAAGGAAAAGAAATTCATATGTACCAAAATGTCTTGTATGATTTAAGATGACAACTAAAATATAGTTAGTAAGAGTAGAAGGAAATCTAGATAAAGGAAATGCTCGTTCTAACACAAGAGTCATCATAAGCTTTATTATTGGGCAATTCAAAAATGAATGGAAAAACAATTATGAAGAATCACAAAAAGCACATCTAGGAGTGTTGAGCCTAATTTATTGCATTCTTGCATCCATAGGAAGTCCATTGTCAAGTAAAGACTATATGAAAATTTTAATCTTAGGTTGCCAACCAATCCTCCATAATTTTTAAAAAAAGATTTTCCATTTATCAAAGCTCCACTTGATATACCATTTGTGATTCAAATATTGAAATCGATGTTCTCTTGGAAGCACATTACTTATCCATTTGGAGACTCTTAAGATTGAAATATGAAAACCATAATTCCAAGACCAATTATTATGTAGTTTCCCAAAAGAATAACTATGCAAGAATCATAAATTGTTACATGTGTATATATGTATATGCTTGTATATATATTAAATATTTAAAATATAAACTAGATGTTATTAGGCAAGTAATTTTGTAATAGTTAAATAATTTTCTAAATAATTATGCATATGGAAGTATGCCATAAATTCTTTATATTGTAAATATTATAAATATTAGTTTGTTAAACATTTATTGAGAAAGTGATTATTGAAATTACAGATAATAATTTAGAAAAAAATTCAAGCAAAATTAGAGTTAAGCATCTCCTATTGCATGGAATCATTGCTTTTCTTTTGTGGAATTGTAGTGCCCAATCATGATGATAATGAGTTAGTGATAAAAAATGTTTTAGCCTAGTGTTATAGATGTTGGCCTAGTAACTCTAAGTCACGAGTTCAACTTTACTAGGTAGCATAGAGCTATAAACTTTTATGTATCTTAGGGTGTAACTATGTTTCAATTATTTCAACTTCCAACACCCTTAATAAAAAAATTCTTAACTTTACCAATTTTCCAAAAATAAGATGCAATCTCAGTTGCTTTCATAATATTCGTGCTGTCGAGGTTTTGAAGGATTTTAATTCTAAACAGTGACATGTCATGCTATGGAATTGAAGAACATAGGAGTGAATATACCATTAGTTGGGATGATGATGATAGAGGTACATTTGAAAGAGTGATATAGTTATAAATAAAGCACATTTCATGTCATGGTATTCCATAGTCACATGCTACCCTTGTAGTGTACTTGGTAATTGCCAGGAAACTTCCTTATCTTACCGTCGTATGTCTTATACTCCAAAAAACATGATGGTAAAATTATGATTCAAATTTAAGAATAGGTGCCCTTATTCAATTTTTCACCATCGATTCAAAAGCAATTCATCTTGGAGAGTCAGGTCAATTTCATTATTGTCATTTTTATACCTCCAGCTAGTAGCAAGTAGGATGATGATAAGGCCTCAATTTGTGATGTTTTTAGATTTGGGTTTGAGCTTGGGCAGAATCCCTTAAAAAGATAGGTTTTAATTATCCATTCACCTTTCCATGATTCTCCTTGGTGTAATGAGCATTGAGCCTTTGGTAGTTTCAACTAACTTGTGACCTACAAACCATAAGGTACATGCACTAGCTAACTGAAAATTTTTATTATTTATAATTATAACTAAAAATTAAATTTTATTATTAACATAAAGGTTTACAAACAAAATGAAACCTAATTTTGTAAACTCTTAATTGTAAATACTTGCATTTTTGAAATTCATAATCAACCAGAGTTTGTAAACATAAACTACCTTAACTCAAGTTTTTAACCATGACTTAAACGTAACTTAATGTAGTAATCTCTTAGGTGTAAATCACTTCACTATTGATCACTCTTAGACATTACATGGAGTTTACAAAAATGCCTAATAAAAATACAATTATTTGTTTTATTAATTTTGCAAAAGTATATGATTTAATGGTTTATACAAAACTATGGTTGGGTTTGTATAAAATTGGTGTTCCTTCATATTTGATTGCAACAACTCAAAGATTGTATGAGGAAGTGATTATTAAAATTACATACAATAATTCATATAAAAAATTTCAATTCTAGAGCATAATTGGAGTTAAGCAAGGTTGTTTACTTTTTCCAACTCTCTTTGATATCTTTATTGATAAAATGTAGGAATGGTTGTGAAATAGGCAAGATAGTCATGCTATCAAAATTGGATTCCAAGTAGCAAATCTTCTTTTGTATGTAGATGATGCTACCTTGATCGCTACTACTATAGAAGGTATGAAAAATATGAAAGTGCATCATTTCTTTAAGATCTACGAGGCATTTTTTGATCTATAAAAAGAAGACCAAGGACATTATTTTGAGCATCTTTGATCCCTAATCTCTTTAATCTTAGTTCTCTTATCTCATATAAGAGGATCTAACCTACATTCAAATTAGGTAGCCACATTACAATTTCAACATTTTAGATTTTTTATACTCCTTGACTAACTCTAATTCCCATTTGACATTATTGTATCCCTTTTGTTGTGCACCTATTTGATACACAAACCCTTGGATCAAATCCAAATAGCCTATTTCAATTCAAATCCTTGTTACATTAGGCCTACACTTGCATTAGCATTTATTCTAGAAGAAAACTCAGTAAGGTATACACATTAGAGACCAAGGTAATATAGCTTCTCATTGATAGCCTTTAAGTCACCTAGTTCTTCTTTGAAAATATCATTGATTTGTAGGTTCTAGTCATCTTCTTTTTAGTTTTTATTCTTTTATCTATCCCTTCCTAAAACCCTCTCTTTAATAGATTACAAAGAAGAGTTTTGCTTATTATCTATAGTAAACATTTCTTGGGAAATAAAGGGCACATTTTCCTCTTTGTTTCAATTGTTCTTTTCTACCTCCCATAGATCTATTATTTTTTTCCTGGAAATTCAATCGATGGGATTATATTTTCTACCATTCTTTTATTAGTGTATTTACAAAATTGTGTTTTCCTATTCGTGCATCATTTATAATTTTTTTTCTTTTTTCTACATTTAATTTACAAATTACTTTCTATTGTATTTAGCATTACCTTCATTGCTAGGTCATTATGTTGATATGAAAAAAAAAAGTCATCATTTGATTTAGAAATAGGTCTTAAAACTATTTGTGATTGTAGACAACATTTCATTACCTTTTATTGTGTTAGTGATATTAGGAAAAGAAACAAAATGTTTCGTACAACTTGTGAGTTGGTCATGTCAATTCTCACCACAACAACTTGAATCATAAATAGTTATCACTAATAATGAGATGTTAGCCTAGTGGTATGGATCTTGGTCTAGTAACCCCATGTCACAGATTCAATTCTACTAGGTAGCACTGAGTTATAGACTTCTATAAATCTTAGGGTATGCCAATGTTTCACTTATTTCAAGTTACAACACCCTCCATAAATAGTTGTTGCTTCAACCACATGACCTCAGATAAGAATGCTTTTGTTAAGTATTAAGTCACGAACAATTTATGAAGCATCAAAGTAGCGAATGGAGCTCATCTCATGATTAAAGAAATTAGCAAGGTTATGATCATTTTTGAATATAATCCTTAAGTCTAGGTACATATGATGGCTTTTATATTCTTAATTGATTGATTCTTTACTTCTAATATGATAACTAGCTAAGAGAAGAAACAAGGTCATATTTGAAAATAAGATTTACACAATATCAAACTTAAGAAGGATTATAGAAAGGTTTCCTAAATTAGAGGATCAAATTTATTATTTGGGGGTACTACTTATGTAAATGAAAATGTTGTATACACAACAAAGATTAATGTAGCTAGATATTGCAATTAGAGGCTTAGTCATGTTTCCTATAAGAACCTAGAAAAACTGATGAAATGTTAAGCTATACTTAATATAAAATTCTTTAAGTTTTCTAATGAATTTTGTAAAACTTGTTTAAAGGAGGAAAGAAAAGACATTTTCTCATGCTACTTAGATGGAAAAGAAGGAAAATCCTCTTAAACTTCCACACATTGATGTACTTGAACCCATGCCTACAACTTTAATTAATGGAGGTAGATACTTTATTATTTTCATGGATGGTACTTTAAGGCATGATTAGCCTTATGTTATGCACTCTAAGGATGAAGTTTTTTCTTCTTTCAAAAATTTCTAGAAATTAGTTAAGAATAAATTTGGCCTCAAAATCAAAGATGTAAGGTCTAACCATGGAGGTGAATTTGTTAGTAATAAATTTAACTAATATTATTTCGAAATTAGTATTGAAAATTAGACCACATATGGATATGCTCCACAAATTAATGACATTGTAAAGAAGACAAATGAAGTCATCCAAGAGATGGCTAGATTCTTGTTCAAGCATTCATCAATTTCCACCAAGTATTGAACTAAGGCAATCAACATGCCAACTTATTTGTTCAATAGGTTGATCACCCTTCTAAATGGTGACAAAACTCCATAGCATCTTCTTTATGATAAGCCCTTTAGTTTGACACATTTAAAGGTATTTGGTTATGCAAGTTTTGTAAAAATTCAAAATAAACTTGTAGAAAAACTTGATGATAGAGGCAAAAGATATGTCTTTTTATGTATGATTAAAAAATGAGTGGTTATGAATTCTTTATTCTATTAATAAGAAATGGTACTTTTCTCTAGATCATGTGTTTGATGAAACTAAGTTGGGTTTTAATAATTTTTATCAAATGAATAGCCAAAATAATGAGTACAATCCAAGACTTTGAATGAAGAAAGATCATCCATCTTTCCAAATGTTAGATAAGAATCACTAAGATAATGATAATATCACAATTCATTGTTTGTGTTGCATATGTTACCCTTACTCGTGAGCCTTCAAATATCAAAGAAGCCCTCAAATTAAGTGTATGAAAAGATGTAATGCTTAAAGAAATGAATTCAATTGTGAAAAATTAGACTTGGAATTTAGTTAACAGGTTAAAAGGAAAGAAGATCATTGATATCAAATGGATGTTTAAAAAAAAAAATTCAACAATGTTAAAGACATTATTGCACACAAAATGAGAGAGTTTTTGCCAAAAAAATATTAATTATGATAAAATGTTTTTACTAATTAATTGATTTGGGACCATCAAACTTATGGTTACCATTATTGCTTACAAAGGTATGAAAATTTGTTAAATGAATGTAAATTTTACATTTATTAATGACTGAATAAAGGAAAAAGGTTTTTTTTTTTAGCCAAAATAGTTTGAGATAAAAGGACAATAAGATAAGGTATGTAAATTAAACAAAGCTATCTATGGACTAAAACAAGCTTGTATAGCTTGGTATCATGGGATTAATGATTTTGTTTTAAAATTAGAGTTTAAATGTTGTATGTTAAGGCTACTTTGTATTTCAAATAGGAGAGTGATGATTTTACCATGATTTCTCTCTACATGGATAATGACCATCATTTGAAGTGATGGAAAGGTGTTTGTTTCTCAAGTTAGAAGATATGGGTTTGCACCTACGCAAAGCCACTTGAAAAGCGGTTAGGCTTTTTCTTATCCACCAACCCTTCTAAGACCTTAATTAATGAGATGAACATCAACTCCTTAGGTCATGATCTTTTTTTTTCTCTATGTGAATTACCTTATTTTCATGTTTACTTATGCAAATTTGAAGGAAAAATTCAGACATGACATGAAGAATAAATTTAAGATGGACCCTGGAGTCCTTAAATATTTTTTTTAGAATATAAATTGATTAACAAAATTTTTTTTTCTAAGATTGCATCTAGTTAAAATATGCTCAAGCTCTCATTGAGAATTATGAGCTTATTAAAGCTAAAATTGTCACCACTTCACTTCATCCCAACGTGAATCTTTCAAAGAAGGATGCTACTCCATTACTGGATGCTATAAATTTTAACAGCATGATTAATTTCCCAAGGTTTTTGTATCATAGTAAACCTAATCTTCAAAATACAACCTCATTTCTTTCAAGATTTACATAGGAACAAAGGCAATCAAATCTAAATGCCTTGAAGCATGTGTTGAGGCATGAGAAGGAAACTCTTAATTTTTGCATTAAACCCATAAAAGAAAATGGTTATTTGCATGCATTTTATGATGTTGATTAGGATGGATATCATTGTGTGAATTTGATGCTTGTTTACCTATTTTAGGGTACTTTTTCTATTTACGAAAATGGGTAATATTCTCACAATCCATTGAGCATATATAGGACATGTACTATATAACTAGTAATATATCCAATATGCTATAATAGATCCTCTAAACAAGATATAATCATTATTTTCTTAACATAAGGAAAAGAAAGAAACAAAAGATAACAATGATACATGAAGAGTCATAACTAGGTAAATCTTTTACCCTTCCTCTACTAATACTACTAAATATTCTTGTAAATTATGGCCAATACCATATACATAAGTAGTGATTTTAATTTTGGAGGTTAATCATGTTCTTGCAACTTTATGTAAGGCAGAGTTCATTTTTTGGGGTTGATATTGGAAAAGTTGACAAGTTCTATTTACTATCACTCTACAAAATTGTACATGAAATTTGCATTTCATTCAATTTTTTTTTTCATTCTTTGGAAGAAGGAAGGATTATTTAAATTTTTTTATTATTCAAGAATCTTTCTATTTCCTTCCTCCACTTTATTTTCTCCCAACCAAGAACTAATTCAATCACGTCCATTTTTGTATTCTAATAAAACACTAATGAATCCTATTTCCTTTTGGGTCAAAAAGAATATGAAAATCTTCTTTCTTCTTTATCGAGATACAATGTTTGTAGAAATAAAGAACTAGGAATTCTTACATCCTAAGATATCCTTATCATCTTGATATATCATTTCTTCAAATAAAAAAAACAATTTGATGGATTAATGTGAGCTTATTTGTGTGGTTATGAAGTGACTAATTTGGAATTAATTTGATGAAAGATATTGGCTATTGTACTTTGGTTTGATTAATATAGGTTGTTTAAGATCCTTTATTAGTCTATGTGAAGTATCTATATGTGATAAAATCAGATCAATCACATATGTCCTATGAAGAGGAATATCATTAAACTGTCAAGATAGTTCTTATTGATTCATTAATGATCTAGACTTGGTGATTTTTTTTCTTCTATGATGAACTACTAATGCAAGTCTGGATTTTTTTCATTAAAGGTCCAATGGTTTTGGGGATGCTTTTTTCAAGTTTCATCCTTATAATCAATCCTAAAAAACCTCCACTCTGGAGTAGGAAAAGGATCAAGCCTTGTTCTTGTTTAGAAGCACCCTCATAGGTTTTCACTTCTTAATAAAGGATTTCTTCTCAAGAGAAAGAGAAAACTCTCTCTGAAGACTAATGAGTACATCAATTAGAGGTAATGAATATAGAGAAATAGAAGTTGAAAGCTTCACTTCCTTAAGCCTTAAAAATAGAAAGAAATTGGTACTACAGAAAATATATTAATTATTTAGCTTTCACAATGAGCTTTTTTACTTGAAGTGGTAGCTGAATAGCAACATCTTTGAAAATATGATATTTAACTCTTATTATCAAAATTTCAAAATAGAGTAAAGAACAAGTAGTTGAAGACATTGCTAAATGCGAAGAAAGAAAGTAGATAAAGCAAGTTGATTACTAAGAATGATTTCATTGATGCTTGGTTGAAAGTTACAAATTCTGAATGTTCATTTCCAAGCATGCTATGCAACATGACACTAAAAAAACATGAGAAAAATAGTCTTCACTTTTGTAAAGAGGATATTGAGAAGAAATAATTCTCATATATTTATGATGTATGCTGATAGGAATACCTTGATAAATAAGACACCATAAAAAATACATATTTTTAAAAAAGTAGAAGCTCTCTGAATATCTTTCACTTTCCTCATACAAAATTGCAATGATAATTACATATTCTAGGATTTATTGAATTTGTTGTGAATAAAATCATTCTTTGTAATATCTGGTGTGCAACTTTAAAGTTAAAAGAAAAAATAACTTTGCCATACTTCCAAAAATATCTAAAAGCACCTCATGTAAATTATTTTCAACTTTAAAAAAATTATCAAGATTAGTAATGAAGTTTTTAAAATGTTTTTTTCCTTTTTCTATTCAAACTCTTAAGGCTATAAGCCTCATTTCATGCAATCCATCTATCATACACACATAGAAAAGAAATTGCAGTGATGAAGTAGTACATAATCTAGATGAGTTAGTAGGTTGAGCTCCTTTATTAAAAGGAAGCCACTATGAGCTAATTTTCTTACAAATGTCTTTTGAAACTATAATATGATTTTAATTCCACTACTTATTAAGCTTGCACCATGTCTTTCAAATTCAAATTCGTTTAATAATTTGTTTGGCTGATAAGTCATAATCATAATCGGTAACGCTAATTTTGTACGTAGCTGACGTGTAACTAAAATTTCAAATAGGCCATTTCAGTAACGCAACTTTGTGCATAATGCTAACGTGTAACTAAAATTCCACAAAATTCCACGTAGGCCATTTCAGTTAGTAAAGCAACTTTGTGCATAACGTGTGACTTTCTCAATAGACCATTTCCGTGACGCAACTTTATGCATAACGCTATGAAAGATTACGTCGTTATCAAAAGTTACATCTGTTGCATACTTCTCTATTTACGAACCATGCCTTTGCCTTTGCTGCAGAGTCTCCTGGAACAATTGGTTGTTTGTGTCCACCTATAGGAGTGAAACTGTTATTTATATGTTATTTATATAGGAAGCAATCAATCGTGGCGATGCTGAGCGTCTGGAACAGCGCAGAAGTGTTCAAGTTTGAGGTTGCAGCCGCGTTGCTACTGTCGCGCTGGTTCTGGGTGGCCACGAGATTCGTGGATCGGAGGCTCCCATTTCTACAAATTCCGTCGGTTCCAGACGTAACGGCGGAGCCGTTCGACGTTCACGTGCTGTTCGGCGTCCACGCGGAGGGCCCCCACGGAGCAGATCTCGCGCGGCAGCTCTGGTGTTTCTGCCATAACCAGGCCAGAAGCTGCTCTGCAGATGGAATCCGTTTCCTGGCCGTGGAATTGACCAGCATGGATCCGGTCCGTCCCCTGTTTCCGCAGTGGCCCAAGCTCTCCGGACGTAACGGCGGAGCCGCCCTTGCAGATGTTCGTGGATCCTCGAGATTTCTGAGAGACTGAGATTTGTTTTTATTTTTTCCTTTTTCTTTTTTGGTTTCGATTTTACGGTACGTAGTAGTAGGTCGTATTACCGCTGTCAAATCAGGCTCAAGATCCTCAAGATCATCAAGACGCTGCTGCTACTGCGAAATTTGCGGTGTGAAGACTGAGATGCTGCAGCTGCTGCTACTGTGAAATTTGAGGTGTGAAGACTGAGAGAGGTGTGAATAATTCGGACGAGGAATGGGCGCGGAATGGTGCGCTCTCTCTATCTCTCTCTTTCATCCGAATTACAGAGTTCCGAATAAAAATGGTTATCTTCTTATCTTTGTTTTTTCTGGACCATCCAGCAAAAAATCCTCAACATCTGTTGTCAGAAAATCATCATCCAACAACGGCGACGGCGACTATGAGAAGAAGGTACAGAAATTTCCCGTTAATGTTATTGGCTTCTGGTTTTTCAAGTTCTCTGGTTCAAATTTTTGGCAATTGAAATTATGTTCTAAACTTGTAACAGAAATGGAGCTACGCTAATACAACAAAAAAAAAATCTTAAAATGATTCACAATTGCAACGGAAAAAAATATAGGTCCTTAAAAAATGCCTCATTGGCAATTGAAATTATGTTCTAAACTTGTAACAGAAATGGAGCTAAGCTAATACAACAACAAAAAAAAATCTTAAAATGATTCACAATTGCAACGGAAAAAAATATAGGTCCTTAAAAAATGCCTCATCTCTGTAATCTCTGATCTTTACTACTCCCACTCTAGAGAGACGCGGTTGCTATTTTCTCTCTTACCACTGTTAGTTTTCTGAATTCTGCGTGTCCAAATTTATATGTTGCCGAGGTACATTTCTGGAACTGTAATTCTCTTCTTTTATTGAATGGAATTTGTTGTTTTTATCATAAGAAGTGGTTGGAGTTTTTGGTGGGGTTTTTTGGCTGCCGATTTTGCAGTTTTGTACAGTGAAGTGAGTGAAGTGAAATGAATGATGATGAAGATGAAGATGCGGATATGTAGCTGAGTTTTTGCACAGACAAAAACACAGAGCCGACATGGAGAAGAAAACGAGAGAATGGGTTGTGTGTGTTTAGGGATTTTGCAGCAGACGTTTTAATGTCTCACCCAGAAAATAGGGAAAGTATAGGCGGTTTTGGGATGGGTATGGGATGGGTTAGCGCAAAGCTAGCGTTGTACTCCAAATTTTCCACGATTTGAGAAATTTTGGGTTTCTAATGTGGCACACCGTTCAAACTCTTCAACTTACAAATTAAAATTACGATATGTAAAGGAGTTTATGATTCCATAATGCAATGACTATATTAGGCTTTTACAAACCGTTTTTTTCTTTAATTTCTTTAATTTGAGAAACTTTTAACTCTATGCTTTGCCATGACTAAAACTCGGGAAGTTTTATGCTTTTTAAAAATAATTTGCAATGAAATAACTTTGGCAATAAATTTGTTGGGCATAATTTTAATCACGACTTAATAGAGGTGCGAATGTATTATGTAAATGATTTACTATTATGATTTTGATGGCTAATGATAGAATACTCAAAAGGGCCAAACATTATTAACTCTATGTTCATTTTTAAAAAATAACAAAAATGAACTATGTTGAGTGTGCACATATATATAGATTTGAGGAGGAAGTGCTTCATTGTGATACAAAACAGCTATGTAAAAGTATTAGAGATAAGACACTTTTGCACATAATGCATAATCCAACAATTAAAAAACAATTCCCATATAAAAATAAGAAAATTCTTAGCAATTGCAATCTCCAAATAAAAGATTTGAATATGCAAAAATAAAATAAAATAAAAAACAATTTTAAGTAGGGATAATAGAGAAAATGCATAAAATCAATCAAAAATTTATTGAAATTATCTAAATTGAAACAAATTGAATAAGAGACATTAGGATATCCTTAGTTCTTGCATAAAAAATTAGCCAAGTAGGTCCTTAGCCAGTTGCACTGTGCATAGTAGATAAAAAGACAAATGGTGTGAAATTTTGGGATAATTCAGAAGGAGAATTGAATCGAGTAATGTTCATTTGTGAGGATGCAAGGGTTATGCCCACTATTAATTTATGGTTAGAAGTAGGATTGGTTAATGGTGCATTGGGAGTCACTAAGAAAATAATATATAGTCCATAGTGTCAACCTCCATAGTTGCCATCGTATATCATCATTGAGTTTGACTCTTATATTGGAGTACTGTATGATAATGAACATCCTCGACAAGTACCCATTCCACCAATCCTCGACAAGCTAGTGATTTGTATTATATATCAAAAACAACAAATTCAGCCGAGGGTGAGAGCATACACTAATTGATGGAAATTTGTTTTTCCAGAAAACCCATCCTTAGGAAAAATAAGGTACAGAACTCTTGTTCTTGGTCCAGAAGGCATGAAAATTTGGGTTTTTAAATCTTGTTCCTTGTCCAGAAGTCGTGAAATTTTTTACTCAAAGAACTTTTTACTTGTAAATAAATAAGATTCTCTCGGCCAATTTATAGATATATATTATAAATATATAACTAAGCTAGTTGAAGAACGAAGGATAGAAATGGCTTGAGGAAATAGTAGAAAGTGAAGAAAGTTAATAGTAGACTAGTTATTATCATTTTCAGTTTTTCCTTGTATAATTTTATTTCTTAAAAGAAGCATTCAAACATCATCTTTATCAATAGTCTTTGCAGTCCATTTTATGGTAATAGAAATACCTTAGTTGTAATAATTAATGAGGCTAAGTCCTTCATCTTTCTTGTTGCTAGTGCACTTTAGAAAAGCCTTTTCTATATTGCTAAGGAAACCAAAGAAACCAATGGATAATACTATCAATTCTACCATAAGAAGTTTTAGAAGGAACTCAATTGGAGAAATAAACATGAGTTGATTGAAGTAGTTGCTTAATAACTAAAACTTTACTAGTAAGGGTGAGATTTTATTTATCAAACTTATTTTCAATTTTATCAATAACATAATTCCTCAAAATAGTAAGATTAGACTCAAAAGAAAAAGATATTCCTAGAATTTTGAAGATAGAATCTTTTTTCAAAATTTTCCAAGGCTTGAGAGTAATCCATTCATTAATATTACCATTAAAATAAACAACATATTTTTATAATTAATACAAAAGTTAAATAACATGTAATAATCTTCCATTTTAGCTAATAGAATATTGATATATTGCAAAGAATTATTAATCATAATAAAAGTATCATTTGCAAAGTGCATGTTAAGTAATTGCATACCTTGATCATTATTGAAATTTCCTTAATGGTGTTTCTTTGCACATTATAATGAAAATTATGCAAATGAAAGTCTAGAAAAATAATACAAAGATAAGGAGGTAGAGGACAATCTAGACGAACTAATTACTGAAGAGAAAAGGTGGAACTCATTCAAAATTTGTTTTAACTTGAGCATTAGCATTAGTGAGTAGGATTTAGAAAAGGCTAATAAAATAATCACCAAATTCCAATTTACAAATACAAGAAATAATGAAATTCTACTTAATCATGTCATAAGCTTTAGCATAATCTAACCTAATAAAAGTAATGTTTTGGTTAGTTTCTTATGCCCACTACATTTCCTCTAATGTTACAATAACATTATTTATGATATTTCTACCTTTTAAAAAACATGTTTGGTCAAGTTTGATGATATATTCTATAGCCTTTTGAATTCGACAAGCCATGCATTTAGCTAAATTTTTATAGGTATTGTTAAGAAAGAGTAATGGGTCTCTAAGTACCAATATGTTGAAGATATTTATTTTTAGAAAGAAGACAAATCACATCTTTATTAATATTTTTACCTAGATAAACATTTTTAATGGCTTCTTGGAAAACATGAAAGAGATTATCTCCAACGAGTGCTTCTTAAAAAATTCAATTGGAAAACCATTAGCTCTTAGAGTTTTACTATATACTAAACTAAAAGTTTTTGCTTTGATTTCTTACATTGTAATTTTTGCTTCAAGAATACTTTGATATGTATTTGTCATAAGATGAGAGATATGCATACTAGAGGCCTAGAAGGATTGCATGCTAAATTCCTTAGATGGAAAAATAGAAGGAAAATGATTTGCTGAAAAACTATTAGTCTTAGGATTTGTAATGATGGGATTATTTATGTAAAATGATTCCAGTTTAGATGCTTGATCCTTTCCTTTTAGAAATTTAAAAAATTCCTACAAGGTTTATCTCCAATTTTTAGCTAACCCATGCAATTTTTGGCTAGAGCACTTTTAGCTTCAAAAGCATTTCAATATTGTTGAGAATAATAAACTTTAGCTATGAATTTTTGGGTTTCGAAATCAAAGGGATTCTAGTGTAAAAAAAATTTACATTTGCTTAACAACTTCTACAAGATCTTCTTCAACTTGATGCTTATGCTTAGCAAATTACTTTCCAAACCATCTAGCATAATTTCTAACTCTACAAGTAGTTCACAACCACTAGTTAATCTAACCAATATCACCAATTGGTGTTTTTCCTACATTCTATAAAGACTTCAAAATAATTTTCTCAATGGATCTTGTGAACATATTAGCATTTATATGAAAAAATTTTGCTTTCAAAAGAAGAAAAAATTAATTCCTAAAGAAAACATATTGATAGAAAAATGGTTTGGGAAAAAATAGTATTCATATGCACTTTTACTTTTCTTAGAGGCTTCCAAAAAGAAACATTAGAGGTGTAAAATCTATTTGGCCAAAAATAAATTCTATCATTTTCTTGATGATAACACCAAGTATAATGTTTCTTGTTTAACAATGTGGATATAAAGAAATAACATTATAAAGAAAATATTTTTCTTTAAAATTGCACCAATCTTTTTTTGTTGTGAAAGCATATTAGGAGGAAGACCACCAAGTTTTTCTAAATGACTTTCACCCATATTGAAATAACCTCCAATGATCTAAGGAACTTTAGGTAGAGATAGTAAATATTTTCAAGAATAAAGAATGTGGATCATAAAACAAAAAGATAGAAGCTTCATATTGGAGGAATGATAAGAAGAAAAATAAAAAGGAATATTCATAATGCATGTTTTGTAAAAATAAAAAATAAAAACAAAACTTCTAGCTCTTCCAAATGATACCTGCAAAGAAGAAGATTGGCCCTAGTTTGTACAAGTTGATGAAACCAAGTAAGTCCAAGATATATGCAACACCAAAAGAAGGATTAAAACATCAAGGACTAAAGATTGAAGAAACTAAACATAGTGAATCCATGTGCAAGTAAGAATTCATGATGAAAGTATGTACAAAGGAGACAAATAAAGATAGTTATTGTAACTTGGCTGCAAATTGCTAAAGAAGCCTAGTATAGCCTAACCCACATAAGACTAAGCACATACGGAGATTTCTACTAGCATTGTAAGTATGTTAGAGAATCCATTATACGAGAAAGCTCTAAGGCAATGCAAAAGTTATAGCATTAGTAGAGGAAAGAGAAACAACATTGAAACACAAAAAGTTCTTATGAACTCAACCTAACATTACAAGTAGCCAAAACATAATAATTATGAATTGTGAAGATGAAGCAAAGAAAAAACTAATACTAGTTATATTCTCTTTATGATAGACTATTACTAATACTAATTTATGAAATAGATTAAACATGACTTTGTTCATCCATAGAGGTTTCGTAAGTAATCGCTAGAGTTATGATACTCATAATTATGAAAACTATTACAAACTATGGTTATTCTATTATTAGAGATCATGATAACTCCTTATGCATTTAATTAGGTCCTAGTATATTAGAGTTTCCTAGAGGAGGCATAAACTTAAACTCTAACATGGTATTAGAGCTATGAAACCCATTAAAAGAGGTAATATAACTAATTATTAGAAATAGATCTTGAAATTTCAAAATTGAAATGTGATATGAGGTAATTATTCAAAATTTCTCATAAGAATTGTATGTTGAATTTTAATACCAAATTTCTAGGAAATTAGACAATAGCATTAGCTAGATCTCATTTTACACATGTTGGTGTCACAAATTTTGAGGCAATCCTGAGAAGTAGAGACTTAAATACTAAATAGTCCATCCTTAATATTTTCTAAGAATATTCATTATATTTCTAAAAGAATATGGAATCGTAACTAGTCAAGCATTATGAAAGAAGATTAAAATAAATATGTTTTCAAATTTACAAGTGAAGGGAAAGAAATGATGTGTTAGATAAAGTATAAGTAGAAGTTGTTAAAGTTGAATTATAAGGAACATAATCACTTATGAATATATAAAACATAAAAGAATAAGAAAGTTCAAAGAGCTAATGCTTGAAGGGGAGTGTTGGAATATATCTTATAATTAAGATATCATCATTAGTTTCTTAACATAAGAAAAAGTAGGTTACGAAATGTTACAATGATCTACAAAGAATCATAATCCCTTATGAGGTATAAAGAAGCCTTGGATCATATGTCATAGACTACATCAATCAATTGTAAGACATCATGGAATAATAAGAGATGTATTTGTAAGAAAAGGAAGAATAAAAAACATGGGTTGTAAGAGAAAAAGATAGAAGATTTATGTTGTAGAAATGGCAAGTAAAAGAAGAAGAAAGAAAACTTGTAATGTATTCTTTGAAAAGAAAAGACTCCTACTAGCAATGTCATTGTGTCAAAGGATCCATGATGTTAGAAGACTCTAAGACAATGCAAAATTTTTAGCATTACAAGAGGAAGGAGCAACAACATTGAAACACAAGAAGTTTTCATGAAATCATCCTTATGTTACATATAGCCCAAACATAATAATTATATTTTATGTAGGTGAAGCAAAAATAGAACTAGTACTACTTATATTCTAACTATGATAGCTTATAATTATGATAACACCTTTTCTTAATGGACTATGATATCATAGCCTTGCATACGTCATTGTAGATGTGTCTAGTGGGCTATGGTTATGCCTATAAATACTAACCCACTATCATGTTGAAATAACAACTTTCACCAACACTTAGCCAAATTCTTGCAATTTGTTTCCTTTACTTAAGACTTAGAGTTAGAGTAAATACTGGCACTGTGGTGATTGCAGTTGTACGGAGTCTTTATACAAGTGGATTATTCCTAGATACAATTCATGATCAATAATAAAGATTGAGATTGTTTTTTACCATTTCAGCATCTCACTTAGTTTGATTTTACTTTTTAGCATGTTTACTTTTATTAAGTCCTTTACATTTGCTATGTACTTTACTTTAACAATGTTCTTTAGTAAGATGGTATAAGTATGATTGGTTTTAAGTGGAACATGTAACTTTTTGATAACTCAATAATAACTTCACTTGATTCTCTCAGTAGTGAAGTCATTTGGTAATCCTAGTAATGGTTACATTAGTCCAAGATGCGTACGACAAGCTAGGAATGTATACTTATTACCATAGGCTAAAATAGATTTACATTTCTATCACAATTAGACTTAGCATTTATATTCATTTTTACCATGATAATACTTAATTTTAATTTGAGACAAATAACATCATCATATCAAATACCTCACTAAGAGTTAAATCATACAACTTACATTTCGTTAACTCTACGTGAGAAGACAACGATTGTGGACATAACATCAAATACTAGTATATTTACATTTTCCATCCATGAATTATGATCATGTTGCACGTGAACACTTGTGACTTATATGGTTGAGTGTTAAAATACCTAATTACTCATCATTGGTGTTGTTGCTAGGGATTTGTTAATGTTTGCTAGTTAGTTAATATTTCAAAGTTTGGTATATAAAGTATCATTAAGTATATTTTTGTATTTAAATTAATTTTCTCAAAAGTACACAGTCAAGCATCAAATGTTTAATATGGTTTATACAACTAAGAAAAAACTCCACTTGCTATTGAATTTAATAGGAGTCATGATAAGGATTTTAATGAATAAGAACGAAGTGCACCAATGAAAACTAGAATTTCCCATGATCACACTAATCCTTACTATCTTGAATTCATATTTTTTTTCAACTAGGATGAACAAGTTAATTAGAAAGGTTTACAAGGCAACATTGTTTTGGCATTAGCATGTTCAGCACCATCAATGCTTCAAGCAACCATTATAAGGTCAAACCTTGGCCATGTGCAAGAAGGCTACCACATCACTAAGCACATGACTAGGCCATACCAACCAACAGAAGCTTAGGCAAGAAGGTATTTCGTCATGGAGACAATACATGAACATTACAATGGGAAGAAAGCATCTCAAACTATTATCCTAGAAGAAAAAGAAGATGTTGTATTCCCAAGTTGAGAAATGAAGATATGATCCAATGAAAGACTCTACCAACCAATCCAAAAATTGATTAACATCATTACAATCAAGGTATAGAAAATGTGGGATTATGTAGATGAAAAATTTGGTACAACATTGAAGATTGTAGAGGAAAGACTGAACATGCCCTAAATAGAAGCAAGGACAAGAGGAAAAGAAGAGACAATAGACAAGAGAAGTACAGAAGTAAAGGAAAAATTTCTATAGTAGAAGAAATAATGAACTCTAGTTCAGAGGACAACAAAGAATGCGAAGTATGCCAATATGAACATGCTAAGGGATGTTGCCCTATTATGACATACTTGAAAGAGTTTGGGGCATATGTACTCAATCAAAAATTTATCAAGAAAAAAATGCCCAGATGGTTACCTTATTCACAAGACAACTTCTAATAGCCCTACTGGCAAACCTACTATCCAATTGGAGCTTATCCTCAATTGTAGGAGCAATACTAGTAATAGTGATAATAACCATGGGCATGGGGAATGCCACCACCAAGGAAACAATATTCATATAGGTAGCTTGATCCCTATGGATACTATGTTCAACATCCAATCTCCTCTCCCCTAGGAACACTTTAGTCCATGTCTCTTCCCCCTACTATCCACTAGAATGTCATAGATTTACTACTTTACACATGTATCCAAATTCTTACACTTCCCAACTAATGCTTGGTTCTTCACTTCAAGCTCCCAATACTTTACCATTAATACTGCCACCGATCATGCAAGGAGAACTACTAATGTAACCACAATAAAAAAACACCACCAGGGTTGTTAATACATAAGAGGATGTGATAACAAGTGAACTTAGACCTAGGAAATGTTCCTCTTTCATGATAAGCCTAGAAAAGGTTTAAAGAATGAGAAATTCACCTAACTCTATCCCATTCACACAGAATCCTTCATGAAAAACTATGATTGCAATATCTACAAATAAGAATCTAACAACTATCATGCTCACTTAAATAATAACACATTGGATTAAAGCAAGATCACTTCTCAAGAAAAGAATAGCTCCTCAAAGTCCCTTAGTCTATCTCCAAAGAGTAAGACATAAACCATGCAAGGCTCTATTAGATTCTGGATCAAGAATAAACCTTATCTCATATGCTATGTACAAGGCCTAGAATCCTTCCATACCAAAGAAGAGTAACATTCAATTAGAGCTTGTAAATCAATCAACAACTATTGCACTTAAGCAAGTGGAGGATGTAATCACCATCAAAAGTGGTTGCTCTATCCTATTGATTTCCTTGTTGATGAGTGGCGAGGTACCCCTACACTCAACCATACGAATATGAGCATTCTCATGTGCGATCCGGTTGAACTCCGCAGACGGACTAGTTGTGGCACCTAGACAATTATCCTTAGGTCACAATTTGTTGTCTTCCCACCTAGACTAGTATTAGCTTTGTCACGTATGGTTTAGTCCAGAGTGGGGTGTATGCTGTGTTCCTAATCTAACGCTACTCCTAAAGGCAGTGGAAAATAATATTAACTGAGCTAAGCTAGGAGAGAAAGGGTAAGAAAATCTAATCTAGCCTAAGTGCGATGAGCAACCAATTCCTTGATCATCCATACACATCTTGGACCTCGTGCATGACTACCACTGGGATTACCAAGCACAGATCCTAGGTACACCACTGGGATACCAAGTAGTCACACTTAATTGCTCGTAATCAAGTCGTACTCATTTCACGTTACTAGGAGTTTAAGGGTGAGAGAGAAAGTAGTAAATAACATTTAAATAAATAAACAAAGTGAATGCTACAATGATGAAGTAATCTCGATATTTATTGCTAGTCATGTGCACGTCCAAGTACGTCACACTTGAATAAAGAATGCCATATAATTACATTCACCACACTGTGGGCAGACATGGGAAAAATAATCTAACTTTGGAGGGATCAAACTGCCAGATCTTCATTACTTCTATTCTATCTATGCTTAATAAGGGAGAGCCGCTTCTTATTTATAGACATTGTGGTAGACTGCGATATCGCGTACACGATATTGCAGGGAAGACGTGATATTGCATACGCGATATCGCGAAGGATGCGATATCGCGTACGTGATATCACGGCCCATGCGATATCGCGTCCCATCATACCCCCATGACTGAATAAAAACTCATCCTTGAGTTACAAAGAGAATAAGCTCCATTGATTACACAGTGGAAAAACTCATCCTTGAGTTACAAAGAGAATAAGCTCCATTGATTACACAGTGGATAGGTATGGGATTATTAGTTGGAAAAAGAAATGAAAGGATGTTGCAGTGTGGAAAGACACAACACAAAAACATACTACAACTACAAAAATTGGGAACTCATGTATTTCCTGGTGGTGGTGGCTCCTCCATGGGTGCTTTCCCTTTGTCATGTGCTCCAGGATTTGAAGCTTGATGGTGTTGAAGTATGGCTTGAAGCTTCTCCTCTTCGGTCCGAGGACCTTGTGCCGTCCATGCTAGTGTTCCTATGTTTGATGGAGTTAGCGCCTCCCACAAACAGGGTAGTTGCGGGAACATCTGGTTGGCTTTGACATACCATGCCATGAACACCCGTCGTTTCTTCTTGTAGACTTTAGCTTTGTCTTTGTATTCGCAAAGATCTGTTAGCCGTCGAGCCAAGTCGGTTGCAACATCTTTCTGTCCTTGGTAGCTTACATTTACCACCTCAAGTTCAGAATTTGCAACATCCAATTTTTCAACTAGCTTCTTGTGCTCTGCAAATTTTGCTTCATATTTGAGGTGGGTAGAAGCTACTTGCTACTCAAGCTCTAACCTTGGGCACCCTGCTATTAACATGGCAAGGTTGGCATATCTAAGGCTTGCCAACTCCATGTATTTTGTCAAGTCTTGGATCTGCAAGTCTCGGTTCTTAACTTCCGCTTGGTGGGCGAAGGCGTAAGTGTCCAATATGGCCCTCCAATCAGTGTGTTGAGAACTGATAGTGTTAATTTAAGCCTTGGCCATATGGATCTCCTTCTCTAGGATTTTTTTGTACATCCCCACCTAATCACGGAAGTGCTCCTTCAGCTTCTCATGTCGGTTCGTCTCATTCTGCCACGCGCTTATCTCTATTGTTGATTTTTGTCGAACAATGCATACCTCCTCCATTGAGAGGGTTTGATTCTCTCTAGCTAAATGACTTACATCTCGGTTGACCCAAATGAATTGTTCTCGTAGTTGATGAAAATTTTCATTGAGAATGTTCTTTTGTTTCTCTACAATGGTCAACCAAAGATTTCCTGCGACCAACTGCTTATTTTCTTCTTCTAAGGCCTTGAGTACCTCAAGATGCGCATGGGTTTGTGCCTATGATGTGGAGGCATCCCAAACAGTCATCTCCTTTTCTCCTACCACCTTCTTATTCTCTGCTATTAATTTTGTTAGCTGCTCCATTTTAAAATTTTCTAGCTAGTCTGCTGGAACAAATTGTAGAGGATCCCGCTATGCTGCTTGTAAGGCCACGAGCTGCTCTTTAGCTTTAGCATGCTCAGCCCTCACTTCGGATATGAGTAGTTTCCCCTTTGTGGAAATGAGGTCTGATTGAATTGTTGTGACATCTTGAGGGATGTCAAACAGAGACGCCATTACTTGTCCTATTTGAAGCAATATGTCAAGTACATCCTCATGTTTCGTAGGAGTCATTAAGGTCCCAGCAAGAGTTTGAGAATCTCGTGCTCCTGAGAGATTTTCCAGTGGCACAACAAGTACATTAAAGGATTCCTTAATATGGTCAGCGACCACTTCAGTAGCTCCCATGGCATTCTGGTGTTGCATGACCACCACAGTGGCCCCTTCACCAATCTCTAACTACACTTGAAAAGATGCTACATTTCCTAAGATCTGTTGTGACCATATGATTTCCCCTCCTCCTATTTGAATTAATAATTTGCCCCTTGTGTGATCCATTGAAACTGTAGGCTGATCGACATCATCAATGACGCGGAAGAGGTTTGTGTCATCACGACTTCTCCAACTAACCATCTCAGCGATGGCCCTCAGATGGCTCATCAACAGTCTGTAGTCTTGTGGTGGTGGCAGCTGATCCTGACCTATGCTAGGCCATGCTTCTTGTTGTTGGTTGGGATCCATGGCTAGAGGTTGACTGGGTCCTGCAAGTTGAGTTGCAGGTGGTCCAGTCATCTGTTCTTCTTTGTCATTTGGTCTCAGCTCTTCGCCAGTGCTCTTTCTTAGAGCTGGTGCCTNGTCATTTGGTCTCAGCTCTTCGCCAGTGCTCTTTCTTAGAGCTGGTGCCTTTAACAATTCAGCATAAGAAGCATTCTAGGCTTTGCGAAGGATGTCATTAGTGTACCCCCGAATACCACCCCGTCAACACAGTTTTCTGATGAGACAAGGGAAGGGCAGCGCCATCTTCCCTAACTTCTATTCTTCAAATCACCTTAGGATCTCCGTCAAATATAGATGGGGAAGGTTAGTGTTAACCTTTCCCATCAACATTGCACATCCTTTGGCCGCATACGTGGATGTTCTTTTCAAGCCTTTTGTGGGGAAGAGGTGATAGGTTCCAATTTTAAAATAAACTCTCTCTTCCATTGTCAATTCTCCAAATGCTTTGTCCCTGACATAAGCCTTCTCTAACCAATCCTTTCGCACATCATTGTTTGAATGGGTAGATAACTGAGCAACATGAGGCCCTATGTTCGGAAGGTTTAACACTTCTGAAATAGCCTATGTAGAGAAATCAATTGTCACACCACAAATGTTAACCGTGGTGCCTTGCTCCCTATTGTGCCAGAACTGGTACATTTCACCTAAGTATCAAGCACTACTTTCAGAGAGGATAGGCCATAAGGGAGATCCTTTGAGGTGATCCCTAATAGCCTTAGGAGTGAACTTTGTGAAAGATTCGAAGTTTAGCTCCACAATCACCGCAGCGAATGTGGACTTCTCATGGATAACCTAAACACACTCCGGGGGCAACGTGAGTTGTTGTCCTGGTTCAGGTACAGCAGTAGCTCCTCCTTCTACTTGCCCAGATCGTTTGGCAGGAGGTTCTTCTTGATGGTTGCTAAATGACTGCACCTCCTATTCTACATGTTGTCTGGTAAGGCCTTGTCTTCGACCTCTTTGAGATCGTTTCATTCCACCTTGAACAGGATCCTCCTGCTGTGCATGTTTTAGGGCCATCTGCAATCACATGGGTCAAGCGTTAGTAAGGTTGCTTTTAAAGTCAAGTTATACCTTACTGCTTGTCTTAATTAAAGATCTTGTGTTATAACATGTGATCGTGCCCGAAAATTGTAATAATGGGTCTTGTGACTTAGGCAGTTTCCATTTTAATCTCCCGGTGTACCTAAGGTCATATGATTTTTGGCACAATTATTCTAAGTGTTAGTGTTAATTACCCTAATTGATTTCCTTTGGGTGATGATAAATTTCAAAAAAGTTAGGCACTTTTCGGTAAGTGTCTCTCCCCCATGACTAAACTGAACACTCCGGGTTTAAGCAAGTTCAAACGGAATTAAAATGGGAGCACCAGTGAGGGAGATATGAGTGAAAAAGCAAGGGTTACGCAATCGCAAGTTGTAGAGAAAAATTTCAACAACTCCCCCCACGTGAATGGAAAAATGATGCTAAGTGTTGCAATAGAGGTACCTATTTATAGGTAAATAGGACATGATATTGTGTACGATACATCGCGTACGTGATATCCCGTGGGACACAATATCGCATATGTGATATCTCAGCTATACTAATGTGAGACACATGAAAAATACAGCATTGTTAATGATTTTCTTGAAATTAATGTTGGAAAGTGAGGACATGGACAATTATTAAGATGTTCTAGGGTAATATCATGGATTCGAGAGGCACTCTTAATGGTAATGATGTGAACTTTAGCAATAAAAATTTGGCGGTTACGAAAAAAGGGAATGTAATGGTACAGTGGAATGTTTAAATGATAGAGGGATAATAATGGGGAAAGAAAATTATGAGAAATTAAGATGAGGGTAAGAAATTGTGTTTGAGCTAGAGAATCAGTGAAGATTACAAAAAATTACACAAGTGGATCCTCCCCAAAGTAGGTTCCAACCTATAATGCCCTTGTGTAACCACACTTAAAGTGTTCGTGGGCACTAGAAGGGTTAAATGTAATCTGCACTAACTCCATACAACACACACATGTAAATATCACTGGAATGAGATGAAAATTCTATGCTACATAGGACACAAGCTACAATTACATGAACAGTGAGATGAGATGAACTATAAAAAGGGATCGTAGAGATTGGGACATGAGGTAATTGACCCAGGGCACAATGAATCCTGCGTGTAAAGCATGATTAATATGTCATTAACCCATCGTTCCAAGATTAGGACCAAGTTCATCCTTCTAATCAATGACATTGCATTGTTTCATCCCATGATGAACAACTATGAGGGGACCATAACAACAAGGCGTACGATCCTTGGTGTTTAGTATAAGGGAGGAGTGATTTTTGTTTTATGGCACTTTATTTTTTTATTTTTTTTCTCTACTCTTTTTTTTTCACTTTACTAAATCTAGAGAAGCCGCCAACCTTTAGGCATGGGTGCATGCCTTTCTAGTGGGACCCCCTAGAATAGCGTTTGATTTTCGAGCGCCCTTTTGATTACTGTTACTCCCATTTTTCATTAGATCTACAAGGATCTTAGTACAATCACGTTGCATGATAACTCCCACAGATGCTAACAAAGAGAATCCACAAATCCCCTTGATGTCACACCCTAATCATTCCCTCTTGGTCCATCCTTCTTCATTCTGGGTACAATGAACACAAAATTAGTTTTAAGTTTTAGAAATTTCAAGAATATCACTATACCCCTAAACAGAACCTCTTATTTGTAGAGTGGATGAGTGGGTGTAATGGGCTTACTGTTCCAAATAATTGATCACTCATGACTTAATAACATAAAACACACCTCAACCAACAATCCACATGAGTGTTTTATTCGTAGATGAGATTACTTACAAAAATGTGAAAAGACAAAAACAAAAAAAGATAAAAAGGTAAAAAGATAAAACAAAAAGTTAAAAAATGAAAAATTGGAAAACAAAAAATTGAGAATTAAAGAAAATGAAAAATATTTATTAATCCTTCTTGTTTTTGAAATGGGGGATGTCTCCCATAACTAATCGGTTAAGTATGACAAGGATTAATGAATGGAAAATAAGGATCCTTGCATGTTGGAAGTATTGGAACTAGTCTATACTTATCCCCTCAGGGTTCACACACTTGATTATAATAAGCATAGTGGGGCACTTTATACGATGTAGTTCCTGGATAACGAGTTGACCCACTATGATGTTTGTGACCGTTAGTTGGTATGCAAGGATTGGGTTGATGCCTCCCATGGTTGTGTTCATTGGGCCGTATGGTTGTTGGAGTGTTAGTTGGTGGCCCTGATGAAGTTACATGAGGCGTTGGGTTCGAAGGTAAGGGTGCACCACAGTGTAGGACTTGTGCTGAGTTGGAAGATGTAGTGGCCTCTGAATTATATTGTCCCTTCTTACGGCTGTGTTTAAAGAAAGGACGCTTTGGATGTTGTTGAGGTTTCTCACTGCTGTTGGTAGTAGTAGCACAAGTGTTGTTCGTGGGTTGTTGTTGTGGCACAAACACCTTAGGAATAGTTGGTGGAACTGTGGAAGGAGGGAAAGGATGAGAATATTGAATGTTAGGAGGAGGATAAGGTGCACAAGGTGGTGGTTGTGTTGGAGGTATGGGATGATAGTATTGTGGAGAATGGTATTGTGATGAGATAGAGTACATTGGCCCAAATGGAGAAATAGTATGTTGAACATGATAAGCATTCGAGTTTGGAAAGTATGAAGGGTGCCTCCAGTCTAAGGGTGGTCTCCCCCATGACTAGGATTGTTGCCATTGTGATCGAACATAGTATCTTTGTATGAACTCTGGATGTAACGTGCTTCCCCAATGCTCCTGTAAATGTAACAATATTGGGCATTGGCCCTTGGGATGATTGTATAGGCATATGTTGCATTCATACGTATGGTTGGTAGTTGAGCACTTATTCCCTTCATTCTTTTTCTCTGAATGTCTAATTTTTTTTCCTACTTCTTAGGTTGTCAAAACTCTATCTCCAATGGTGTTGGTATATTCTCCACACTTTTGATACATCCATTCCAACATCTTATTGATCTTTGCCTCGACTTCTTCTAACGATTGTTGTATTGGCAAAGATGATGTTTCCACCTTGAGATTTGTTGATTTCTCCTTATTATGATCATGGACCTTTGTTAAGTTGAAATTTTGGTCCCGTTGATGTTTTTCAACACTCTCCCATCTAGCTAATTCTCCTTCTTCTTTTGCTACCCGCTTAATAAGCTCTTGGATTTGATGGGTTCGTAGGTTGTATAGTTGACCTTGGGCATATATTTCTAAGGTCTCTCTTGTTTCATTACATAGCCCATCAATGCTATGGTACATTAGCCTTTCCTTGGAAAACTCATGGCCTAGACAGTTATTTAACAATGCATAATATCTTTCTAAGGCCATGTCCAAGGGTTCATGTTGTGCTTGTTTCCATCCTTGGATTTGTTTCCTCAAGGCT
>MNCI01010894.1:74344-93237 GCA_015680685.1 Gnetum montanum
ATAACTAATCTAGATAACTAGCACCGTCCTTGGCAATGGTGCCTATGATGAGTGGCGAGGTACCCCTACACTCAACCATACAAATACGAGCGTTCTCACACACGATCTGGTCGAACTCCGCAGATGGACTAGTTGTGGCACTTAGACAGTTATCCTTAGGTCGCAGTTCATTGTCTTCCCACCTGGACTAGTATTAGCTTTGTCATGTATGGTTTAGTCCAGAGTGGGGTGTATGATGTGTTCCTAATCTAACACTACTCCTGAAGGAAGTGGAAAATAATATTAACTAAGCTAAGCTAGGAGGGAAAGGGTAAGAAAATCTAATCTAGCCTAAGTGCGACGAGCAACCGATTCCTTGATCATCCGTACACATCTTGGACCTTGTGCATGACTACCACTAGGATTACCAAGCGCAGATCCTAGGTACGCCACTGGGATACCAAGTAGTCACACTTAAATGCTCGTAATTAAGTCATACTCATTCCGCGTTACTAGGAGTTTAAGGGTGAGAGAGAAAGTAGTAAATAAAAATTAAATAAATAAACAAAGTGAATGCTACAATGTTGAAGTAATCTCGATATTTATTGCTGATCATGTGCACGTCCAAGTACATCACACTCAAATAAAGAATTCCGTACAATTACATTCACCACACTGCGGGCAGACACGGGAAAAATAATCTAACTCTAGAGGGATCAAACTGCCAGAGCTTCACTACTTCTATTCTATCTATGCTTAACAAGGGAGAGCTGCTTCCTATTTATAGACATTGTGGTGGACTACGATATCGCAGGGAAGACACAATATCATGTACGCGATATCGCGGGGGATGCGATATCTCAACGAACGTGATATCGCGGCCCATGCGATATCACGTCCCATCACTTGTCATACATGTAGGAAAGAACAAAGGAAAATTTCCTATAATTATGAGAAGAACATGGCTTAGTACTATGGATGCTATGCTTGGAATTAGAGACTTGTCCTTGGAAATTTTGGAGGATGAAGTCGACATTATTCAAAGATGTAGAGTTCCATGTATCGCATACAACAATAATGAGTGAAATTGTGTGTAGATAATTTAAATAAAAAACATGATGTCATCATAGTGTGTAGTAGATGTAAGGAAGGCATGTATGTACAACAATATTTGTATGCAACAACCACTACAAAAGAAGGCACCTAGTGGCTAATCATTGAAAAAGAAGTAGAATCTAACATATGCATGGAACCTTTGAACAAAATTACAAGTGCCTATGTCAAAGAAGTAAATAAGTTAGAATAATTAAGAAGAAAACCTCCTTACTTGAAATCACAAAAGGAGGAAGATATTAAATGTGGATCTTTAGAGATACCAAAAAAGTGCAAACCAGAACCTCTAGAATTAAAGGCCCTACTGGATGCACTTGAATATGCTTTTCTAAACAATAAAAAATTGGTAATCCTAAATGCCAATCTTGATAAAGAACAAAAGAGAAAACTATTAGAAGTGGTGAATAAATGGCTAACTACATTTACATGGTTCTATGATGACATCACTAGCATCAATCCATGCATTTGTCAACATCAAATCCATGTAGATCCAACCATTAAACCACATCATCAACTTTAAAGAATATTGAATCCAAAACTTAAAGAAGTCATTAAAAAAGAGTTGGAAAAACTATTGAAAGATGGGTTCATTTATATCATAGTAGAAAGTGATTGGGTTAGCTCATTAGTCATCATCCCAAAGAAAGGTGGCAATTGGAGGGTTTGCATTGATTTTTGATTGTTGAACATGGTGATGTTCAAGGACCATTTTCCTATACCATTTGTTGACCAAGTCTTGGAAACCATTCTAGGACACTAGTACTATAGTTTCCTAGACTAATATAGTGGGTACAACCAAATCTACATTGCATCAAAAGATTAGGAGAAGATCATGTTCACCAGTTCATGGGGGACATTTACATATAAGTAAATGTCCTTTGGCTTGTATAATGCCCCCCTTACCTTTCAGAGACTTGCATTAAGTATCATCTAGAAATATATTGGCAATGGAGTTAAAGTATTCATGGATGATTTTTGCAGATATGGGCTAAATTTCAAACAAGCCTTGGATTTTTTAGAGCAAGTTTGGAAAAGATGTATTGAAACTAATCTAAATCTCAATTGGCAAAAGAGCCACTTAATGGTTCAAGATGAAATAGTTCTAGAACATAAAGTATCTCATAGAGTAATAGAGGTAGATCCAAAAAAAGGT
This sequence comes from Gnetum montanum, assembly GCA_015680685.1. NCBI lineage: Eukaryota > Viridiplantae > Streptophyta > Gnetopsida > Gnetales > Gnetaceae > Gnetum > Gnetum montanum. The sequence continues at coordinate 76,590 of MNCI01010894.1, forward strand.
TAAATTCATTTAAAATATCACTTAGAGGCCATAGAATGTCAAATATGTTAGATCATTTCTTAGCCATATAAGATATTATAGGAGATTTATTAAGAACTTTTCAAAGATTGCAAAACTATTAGTGGAATTAATAAAGAAAGATGCATCATTTCAATGGACAAAACAATGTAAGAAAGCATTCAAGATCCTAAAATAGAAATTGATTGAGACACTAATCCTCAAAGATCTAGATTGGTCCAATCCTTTTCACATTTTGACAGATGCTTCAAACTATGAATTGGGAGTAATATTGACTCAACTTGATGATAGGAAAAGATCTTATTATATACACTGTGCTAGTCGAAGCATCATTACTACAGAGAAGGAACTTATGACTATGGTGTACACACTTGAGAAATTTAGAAACTATGTGTTTGGGTATCCCATTTATGTCCACACTGATCATAGTGCTATCAGGTTTTTAATGAATAAACCAATGGTAAGTCCAAGAGTGATAAGATAGCTCATCATCTTACAATAATTTGACATCATAGTGATTGATAAAAAAGGAACTAAGAACATTATAGTAGATCATTTATCATTGTTAATATGGGAACCTTATGATGAACCAATATCGAACCAATTTTCTAGTGAAAATTTATTTACAAAAACAATAATGGTTGTAGACTCAATAGAGTCATGGATTATTGATTACATGACATATCTTACCAAATAAGAACTTCTTGTTGAATGGCATAAGAAACATAAGGAAAAATTCTTACATAAAGTAAAGAAGTATATTAAAATTAATAGAAACCTATACAAGATATGTGTTGATAGGTTGATAAGATGGTGTGTTCCAAAAGAAAACCAACAAAGAGTCCTACAGGATATGCATGCATGTTCATGTAGTGGTCACTATGTGGAATGAAGGGTAGCACTAAAACTGATGATGGCAAGCTACTTCTGGCCTACCTTATTTAGGGATGTACATTGGTTTACATAATCTTGTGAGAGATGCCAAAGAGATGGAGGATTGACTACCAAAAATAAAGGACCACAATAATGAATACAATCATTAGAGCCTTTTAACACTTGTAGAATTGACTTTATGGGATCCATCACACCAATGTGAAATGGAAATTCCTACATCATAGTAACCATCGATTATTGCACAAAGTAGGTAGAAGAAACTATAGTCAAAGATTACATAGCCACAACAATTGTCAAATTCTTTTAGTAATATGTGGTGAACAGATTTGGAGTATCCCACATTTTAATCTTAGATAACATGACTCATTTTACAAGAGCTACATTTAAGAAGCTAATGCAAAAACTTGGGTTTAATCACAAATTAACTACACCTTATTACCTCCATGAAAATGGTCAAGCAAAAGTGACTAACAAAGAAATCATAATGATATTAAATAGAACCATTAGTCATCATAGGAAGGCATGGAGCACTAAACTTAATGATGCTCTATGGGAGTACAGATCAACTTGGAAACTTCCTATAGGGTATTCACCGTATGAGTTAGTTTGTAATAAAATTCCTACTTCACAAATCCAAGTAGAACTAAGTACCCTTGCAATAGTCGGTACTCTTGACCTACATCTAAGCTTAGCTCAAGAAAAACACCTAATGAATCTAAATCTCTTAGATGAGAATCAACTAGGAGCACAAATGAGTAATTAAGTCCATAAAAAGCACTCCAAATGTAGCCATGATGCTAAAATAAAATAAATGTCCATTAAGCCTAGCAATAAAGTCCTTTACTATAATCCCAATCATGTTTCACAAAAGACTAAGTTTCAAAATCTATGGGAGGGATCTTATATTGTCCATGCTACATACCAATTTGGCACCATGTAAATTTATCACCTACCAAACCCACAAAGATTTATTCTCATCAATATTTACTAGGCAAAACCATTCCATGACCTTTATTACTCTTCCAAGGACTCTACCATGTCCACAAAATCATTCATTGCCTATTAAATCTTTCAAATTTCCATACCTAACAATAGTCATGAGGGTATTAAGTTTGACACTTAGGCACCAAGTCCTCTATTTTAATTCTTATTATATTTTCCTTGTTTCTTACCAATTTTTCATATTCTTTAATATCTTTTCCATTCTTTTATACTTTTTCTATTTCTTACTCATTTTTTACTATTTAATATATTTCAAAATTCTTTATGCATTATTCTCTTCTTAATATTTTTTCTTGATGTAGTCAAAACAATGGGAATTTTACTCTATATTGTCAAATCATTTAAAGAACTATTTATATATGCAGTGAGACCACATCATTCATCCACTCATTTGTAATAATAAGAGGTTCTTACCATGGACATAATGACATTCTCTTAACATTAAAACTAAAATGACCCTATTATCATTATGCCTAGATCAAAAAGAAAAGAACCAAGTGGGAATGAAAAGGGTATGACATCAAGGGTATTTGTGAATTCTCTAAAGTTGTTACTATAATTCTTATCTTATTGATAAGTTGTATTATTTTCTTGAGTTCTAATGAAAAGTGGAAGTATGTCTAAAATAAGCACTACCTTACCATGTTACTAAAAAGACATGTTAGCCATGCCTGAAGGTAATCCTTTGGTAAGGTTGACATAGTAATAATCTAATAAATGCATAAATTAAAAGTGTATGGAGGTCCCACTAGAAAGACATGTTGCCCATTCCTAAAGGTAGGTGGCTTCTCAAAAATTTCAAGGTTTCTTGGACTCACATTGGTTATGAGGCTAGAAAGACATGTCGCCCATGCTTGAAGGCATTCCTTTGTCCAATGGTCAAGTCTCATTTAAAAAATAAAGTGTGCTTTTAATAAACTGCTTCCTTGAATTTCACTATCAAGTGTTAATACTCTTTGCAGTTGTGATAGTCTTGTGGTTGTTAGTTTTTGGATGATATAATGCAATGTCACTGGTAAGTGAGATGGACTTGGGTTAGATCTTGGACAAAAGGGCTAATGATTACTATAACCATGCATCACATACAAAATTCATTATGCTTATGGTAAGATCCTTCACATTCCATTTTCTATAATTCCTATTACTTTCATTCCATGTCACTACTATGTACAATCATAATTAAATAGTTTTGAATAATATAGTATTACTTTCTCATTAAGGAAATACTAACATGTGTATCTTGGAAGGCAGGTATGTTTTAAATTCAACTCTTTAAGTGCCTACAAATGCTTGTAGGTGTGGTTATACAAGGGCACTAAGGATTGAAGACTACTTTGGGGAGGATCCACTTGTACACTTTTGTGCTTCATACCTAATGACCAATTCTACATCATCTTGTGCCTCTAGAACACTTAATAATCATTTTTTCTTTCTTATCTACTCATCTTTAATCATACAGTTGGCAATTTTTTACCAACCATCTCCTACATAACTAATTAACTTACCTTGCCCAAAATCCTTCTTTCATACATTTTTAAAGATAAATTCTTATATTCTAAGAATCATTCATGATTAAGAATCCTTTGGACTATCTTTATACCTTCAAGAATCTCCATTTTACTCAATTTTTCATTAAAAATTGCTTAAAATATTTAAATTTTTAAAGGTGATATTGTAGACATGATGTGTAAGCCCCTATGATATCACATTGACTATGTCATATCTATGATGTATCTGAGATAAACTCTTATATATATGCATGGGGAGTTAGCCATGTTTTCAGGTTCTCATTCAAATGCCTAGGGAGTTCATGTTGTTTCTTTGATCTCTAAAGTTCCATGAGTTATATCTTCCTCATTGAAACTTTGATTTATGTGATTCTTGAATCCTTTTATTCATGGAGTGACCAACTTAGTCATGGGAAAATGAACTACTAAAAGGCTACTCAAATTTTTCTAATGCTTGGAAGAATAAAAGAATGGTAAGAACAATAAGGAATAATCATGTTTTAGACTAACAAAGGATAGTAAACTTAACAATTTTTTCCAATTAACCATTGAAACACAAAATTAATAACAAATTAATAATTGTAATAGGTCATGATGCCAAAAATTGTTTGAAGACATTAGAAAATTCTTCAAATAAGGATTTTCACAAATTTTTTCTAACTCTGCAATCTCCATAAAAACGAAAAAGTAATATTAAGGATTGATTTTTAATCAAATCCAAGAACTCAAGAAAAGATTATGAATAGTTAGAGATTTTTATGAAACCCTTAGGTAATATTATGAATAGTTAGAGATTTTTATGAAACCCATCTTATGAATAGTTAGAGATTTTATAAAATCCTTAGGTAATCTTAAAAAATTCATTATGATTGTAGATGCCACCTAAAAGACCCATAATTGAAGAACCCTCACAATGAAGGGGAAAGAAACTAAAAGGAAGAGAACAAGCTAGAGAACATACTCCACCTATTGAGCAAGAGGCCCAATCCTATGGCATCCAGTAGTCAACACCTATGATAGGAGAATTTGCATAGGTAGAAGCTAAGGTACCACATATTCAAGAGTAAGGACAACGTCTCACACTACTAAATAAATGTCTTTAAGTCATTGAAGAGAATTTTATCATGTCATTGTAGAACTAAACTTTAGACCATTTATAGAGTTTGCCCATGCTAATATTCGAGAGCAACTCCAAGCCTCTTCTATATGGCCTACACTCTCATGTAATGGTAAATGGTACATGGGAGAAGTGTACCAATTCTAGAAAAACAAGAAAGATGATACTACAATCAAGATTGAAGGAAGCATAGTGCCATATTCAGTTGAGGCAATAGCTAAGGCACTTAACCTTTCAAATATTGGAGCCAACATAGCTCAAATCTTTACCATGTCTAATACAAAAGCAAGAAAGTTATGGCTACAAAGGATCTATGGTATAAGTGAGAAAGAATACAGTGGATTGTTCACAATAGAAAAGATCTATTTCAAGATCAAGATCTACCATATCTTCCTAGCAAAAAGATTAAATTTCTTTTCTTATTTTTATTTTATAATGATTTTACAATTTTCATAGCATTTTGCTTAGATGTCAAAACTTACTTCACATATTATGTAAATTTGATAATGTAATTTCTCATTTCATAGTTCTTTTGACATTGAATTTTCAATTGCACAAGTTATTTCTCATTTTTCCATAGCTTCATGTTATATTTCATAATTTCAACTCACATATGCTAATCTATGATTATGTTTGAAAGATTCTAAGAAGTTTGATGTATGAGTCATGCTTTAAGAAATAGATCTAAGCTTATTTTTTATTCAATCAATTTCTCCTTCATAAATTAATATATCTTCACTTCATAAAGGATTTTAAGATATTTTTGTTGATGAGCAACAGGTATCCCTTACACCCAACCATACGAATCATAAGTGTTCACTAGCAATTTGGTCGAATTCTATAGACTTAGTTACTCAAGTGACCGATATTCCTAAGTAGTGAATTGTGGAGTTGTAAGGTCATTGTATTCGTAATTCACATTTATGTCTTAAGTATACGTATGATTCAAACACCTCAAGAAAATTCATGTTGGGCAAAAGAATTCTAATAGAAAATCTACAATGTAATTTGATAGGAATTCAAAGGCAAAAATAATTACCTTGTTTTCAAATAAAAAATCCTACCTTGTGTCCTTTTTTTAGCAAAATGTTGGACCATTGTTAATGTGTAAAGTGAAATCTATAGCCCACACACTATGAATTTCATTAATGCCTACATGTGAAGGTCAAAAGACTAAAAATGTTGCTAAAAATAGTAGCAGAAGTCAAAAAAGCTTGTGGCTCATATGCTACAAGTTGGACGATGAAAATAATTTTCATACACTAACAAAACATAATAGAAAAATCCAAAAACGCTGGTAACCCATACATTGCACTTTTTGACCATGAAAATGACCCAAAAACATTTTGTAATGCCCTAGAAAGCATATGGAATTGCAACAAACACTAGAACAATGAATTCCAAGCCTATTTATACTAGATTCTACACCATTTTGAGGAATTTTGGTAGATCTTTTTAATACACAGAATAGATTTCCCTTCTATACCATTTTGAGGACTTTTGGTAGATTTTGAGGACTTGGTTTTAGTAGAGAATAAAGAAATTATTGTAGATTTCAGAAACCTTTCGTAGCCTTGGTAGTTCAGATCAATTGAACAGATAAGTGTAGTCAAGTATAGAACACATCCTACCTCTAACACCAGTGTTAAAAGATATTCCTTGTATTTGTAGGTTTTTAAAGCCCCTCAATTTGCACTCTTTAAACCTATTTGTTTATAGTATTTTACATTATTTAATACAAAGTTTTATAGTTTTTTTGCCATATTTTTTGCAAATTGTACACATATTTCTTTGTTCTCAATCTAGTGTTAAATCCTCATTTCATATGTTTTTGTTTGTTCTTGTTAATGTGACTAATAAATAGATTCTTTAAGTCCTTAAGAAATCAAAAAGACTACTTAAGGTGCTTCAGATCCTTTCGAGGCATGTGGATCTTGGAGTTAAACTATTCTACACTAATATTTTCAGTTTTATAGCATCAAAATTTTTAGCTATTATAGTTTCTAATGCTAGAAGAAGGGCCTTCGCTTAACTTATTTGCTAAAAAGCCTGTATGAAAAAACATTTCTCTACTTGTTTCTACCCATTCATTGCAACATATTAGCCAGAACGAAAACCATTTTGTATTCCCTATGATCCCAATGTATGACACTATAGCCAATTTCATTTTAACATTTATCAAAAGATTAAAAAAAATTATTATTATTATTATTATTATGGTTGTAGTGTGTAGCACTATCCTTGTTCCCTACACTTTACAATTCAAAAATTAATTTTTGCTATTGCAATACACATTGCTACCATTGTTCTTTGCACTTTATAGTTAAAAAATTGATTTTTGTAGTTGTTGTGCACAACACTACCCCTATTTTCAACACTTAAAATTCTACATCCAAAACCATTATTTTTACTCTTGTAATTTCACATGCTGCAACCTCATATACTGTACATGCTATGAACTCTCACATGCTATAGCCTCACTTATGTTTTCATACACCATGAGCTTCACACATTGTGAAGTCCCACATGCTATAGTTGCACATGCTATAGCTCCACATGCTATGAAGCCTTACATGCTATAGCTTCACATGCTACAACTCACACACACTATAATCTTACATGATGTGAGTCTTACATGTTGCAACCTCACAGACTATGAGTCTTACACTCTACAACCTATAGCTTTTTTAAAACATCAAAAGCATTAGAGAACATTTTCCATATTTTACCAATTAGTTGGTTTCCTACATTTTTCGAATTTTACATCAATTATTATACCTCACAACATAGTTTCCATGGCTATGAACCAAGAATATGCTTGCATATATGACCTTAGAGACCCACCCATAGTGGAGCATAGGCACTTTCTTAGGCAACTAGGGCTTAGCCTAATGCATGTAAACATTGATGAACAATACTATAACTTCATATGTGTGAAAATCCAAGAAAGTTTCCACATACCACACAAGAATTTTGACTCCAAGAATTAATACAAGTTGCCCCATAAGGATGGAAAGGTATACATCCCTTCACAATACGACCATATTGAATTGTGCAAATTCTATATACATCTATTAGTATAGCTGGTAAGTATAGATGTAAATGGTGAAGAGTGAAAAAGCTAGTTTAGGATCTTACTGAGAGGATCAAGATGAGTTTGAAGCCAATTATGAGCCTGATACATTCTTATAGACCTATTTCAATGATGTTCCCTAGAGGTGATCATGTTCAACTCTATGTCTCTTACTTTGGTGATGAACCAAACCTTCCTCTATGACCTCTACAAATCCAAGTTCCCAACCTATTTTCTTGTTCACTTCACATGTTTAGCTCAACACCTTTTACTATAGTGCCTTAAACTATGCCAATAATTCCCTTCACGCCTCAACCTTTTATAATTTCTGTTGGTCCTTCTCCTAGAATGGAAATTCCACACGTATCACATAATCCATTTATTTCCAACACCCTCTTTATTCTACATGTCCATGTGAAAACCTCATTTCCCATGTTTAATCCTCCTACAAAGGTAATTACAAGACCTTTCTAGCCCATACTGTTGCCCATTTCATAGCCACAAACTGTACAACCCCAAGTGTAGCCCTTAGGAGCTCCACAAGGCTTGGATCAAGCCTTTCAATTAATCTAGGACCTTACTGAGAAGCTAGAAAAACTCAAAACCAATACAACATAAACAATAATGATCATTAACTTCTACTAGGATGATCCCATAAGTTCGACCATTTATCAAATAACCTTACTTGAGGGCATGCCTATCTCAAATTTCACTAAATACAATGGTGAAGGAGACTCCAATGCACATCTTGTCACCTTATGGTCCAATTGCCTCTTGTTGCAAGCATGGCCTCACACAATACTATGAATTTTTTCTATGTTCCTAAAAGGAAAGGCTTTAGATTGGCATCAAATCTTACCTAGAGGTTTTATTTCTCCCCTTGATGACTTGATAAACCAATTTATTAGTTGCTTCAAATACAACTTAAAACTTGATACAATATTAGATCAGCTCCTGAAAGTGAGGTAGGGGTGATTTGAACCTATCTAAAGGTTCATTCAGAGATGGAATGAAATGGTCAACGAAATTCTCAAGCTCATCTTTGAGATCCACTTTTTGGCCATATTCAAGGGAGCAGTCAAGAACTTCATCAAGTTAAAGCTTTACTTCTTGGAGCCCCGATTATGGACCTAAGCCTTTTCATAAATCAAGAACATTGAGGAGGCTATCAAAGCTAGCAACAATATGGCCTATGTGGCCTACAAAAGCTAACACTTAAGGAGGGATAAGAAGGAGATCAAATAAGCACAAAAAACTATGGTTGTAGTATCAAAATAGCTTAAATAAGTAGAAAGGTAGAAATCGCCACTAGATAAAACACCTTATGATCCATATCAACCATATAATCCAAACTAGTTAAGATTAAATTTTGAGTGGAAGGATAGGAATAGGTATGCTAAGTTGCCTCTAAGCTTCTAAAAAAGTTGCTTAAAGACAATTGTATTCAACATAAGCAACTGTCTAAGGAAGCTTCTAAGAGGCATGATTATCTTTGTGAGATAGCTAGAGACCCAATGATAGCAACCAAAGCTGATCCAAAAATGCCAAAGTATTTTAGTCTTGATAGGTTTTGTCATTATTATCAACTAGGTTTGCATGATACTGATTTTTTTATTAGCCTTGAAAGATGATCTCCAGAAGATGATCAATCATGAAGAGCTAGTGTTAAATGAGTCCAACCCTTCAAACACCAAAAATAACTCTTATATCATAGCCTCATTAATAACAACAAAATGTTATAATCCTTCTAGAGAACCATTTTTCATCAAGGTACCACTAGTTGGTACTTAGCCTCACAACATAAATTTGAGAACATCCTTTGTTATATGGGTGCCACCTTCAACCCCTAAGAAGCCTTTTGGTATGTGTGTTCCAACTTTAGTGGCATCAACATCACAAACTAAACAATGTGTTATCAATCCCTCTAAGGTTAGGGAACCTTTCATTATTAGGGTGCCTCCATCATCTATAAACAAACTCATGATAACCTATGATCAAGGCTTACATATTATGGCCAATAACTCAATGCTTAATAAGAAATCTCTACCACAACGATGATGAAAACAAATTTTCACTAAACCAACAACTACAACCATTGAAGATAGTCAGCAACAAAAGGCTTAGAAGCAAGTTGACCCACAAATGCTTGCACCAAAAATAGCCCCACTTGTGAACTCCATTGATTAAACTACATCAACCATTAGATCAAGAGAGAATCACAAATCAAGTATTAGAAAGAGGCCCAAGCAATACATGCTAAGACATGAGCTAAACATTCTAGGAAGAATGGAGGAAATTAATACTACCAAGGCTAAAAAATCCCATGCTAAAAAAGGAATTTCCTTGCAACAATGGAACAAGCCAAATGGTCCCTAAAACAAAAGAACACATCAATAAACCTACATGACCTAGTCATTACTTCTCTTACTCATAAATATGCACTAGCCCAAATGTTTACTTCTATCCCAATGAGTGGATACATGCCTGCTAATGATGAGTTCATTCACTGTATCATTGAGCAAACCTCACCTAGGAGGAACAAGCATCACCCCATGTGATGAGACGCGACTTGCATGTGCCGCGATATCGTGTCTTACCCTGCGATATCGCGCCCCGCCGCCATATCTATAAATAAGAGGCGGCACTCCCTTTATTTCCCAATCTTGGCTAGTGTAGCGAAGCTCTGGCAGATCGCTAACTCCAGAGTTAGAATTTTTCCCCATGTGCCCGTAGTAGGAGTCCTAGAGTGAACGGCTCTTTATTCGAGCAGCTTGTAACCTGAACCCAAGTTGTGTACGGCAATAAAGATGAACTTGATTGGATAAACCTTGCAGCACGTGGTTTCGTTTATTGCTTTCATTTACTGCTTTCCAAGTGTGTTCAAGTACGACTTGATTACGAGCGTCTACGGACGTGTACGGCTAGTCAAGGAATCGGCTGCTTGACGCAATGCATGAGTACGACTTAATTACGAGGATCGGTTGCTTGGTAACCCAGTAGCATATTCCAGGATTCTGCGCTTGGTAATCCTAGTAGTAGTCCGATGTGTACGGCTAGTTGAGGAATTGGCTGCTCATTGCTAGGCTAGAACGTGTGATAAGTACGACTTAGTTACGAGCACCCACGGGTGTGTATGGTTGGCTAAGGAATCGGCTGCTTATCACACATAGGCTAAATAGGTGCCTCAGTACGACCACTTCGAGCACTTGCATTACGTGTGGCGATCCCAGTAATGATTAGCGTTTGGTAAGCCGCAGTTGCATAGTTCAGGGTGTGTCCGGTAAGTGGGAACGGATCCTGACGCTAGTTAATTTAGACTTAGATCTTTAGTTAGAGTTAGTTAGTTTCTCAACCCTTTCCCCTGATAGCATAGAAGATAAGCCAAAAATACCAAAAAAATCACATACCTCAGACTTGCTTATCCATACACCTTGACACTTACTAGCAAGCCTGGGAACACAACAAACGATTAACCCCAAGTGTTTCTTGTGGCGTTAAGGCATTTAGTCTGTGCAGTTCGACCGGATCGAGTGTGTACGCTCGTATTCGTCTGGTTGAGCGTAGGGGTACCTTGCCACTCATCATTGGCACCGTTGCCGGGGACTAAGTGTTTTTTCGCCAATTTAACATAAGGGATATCACTCACGTCGTTGTGAGCTTAAAACGAACCTTAGGGTTAATCATTTAATCAAGAACAACAAATAACGGTAAAACTGCACACCAATTGAAATGGCTTCTTCTCACGAAATCAACTCACCTAAGGACAATACAGGTGAAGGTCTGGATCATACGCATAACCGCAATCAACCATGTCCTCAACAATCCAAGGTCACATATACTCATCCCGATGAGTATGTGCCGGATTTTACCTTTGTTTTCCATCAAGATGAGCAACTGCGGTGGAGAGACATGCAAGGTAACATCGTGCTACCCCCAGATCGCTCTGCTCCCAACATGCTTTCCCGTGCCTTGGTACGGATTGGCATGCATGAGCTGCTTTCTGAATACGTTTTGGATGATTATGACATGAGGGATTATCATCCCACAAAAGCCCAACGTATTCGGGATGCAAGGCAGGAGAGCCAACATTCACTATTGAAGGGCAAGGTTCCCCACTTCATTAGTGAAATCGGAGAAGAGGAACCCCTCACGATGGGTTTCTTAGGAAATGATGTTCCACCTCCTCACTCTAGTGAAGAGGTTAGGCATCAGGGCCTTAGATCAACGATACATATTCCAGGCTATGATCCCTGTGAGCACCAGCTGTTCACGGCAGGAACAACTACTCACACTAATGACGGACTCGTTGATCGTCACAACAATCGGGGCCGAAGCAGCCGAAGAGAAGGCAAGAAACATCATCATGGTGATGGATCCCCTTCTTGTTCTACTTCATCTCATCACTCACACTCTCCTTCCACACCTGGGCGCAGCCACCATGGGCATAACGCAGAGAATAAAGGTAAAAGAGATGAAATGCCTGGACAGGAAAGTCGAGAGGAGTTAGGACAAGGGCAAGGACGTAGGGAGAATAGGGAACCACCACGTAGACATCACAGACGTCATGAAAGAGATGATCATGACGAACCCCTATTCGTAACCCGAAGTATGCTTGACATTAGAGAGGCAGTTAGGATTCCCACAAGGCATTTGAAAGACAGTAGGATCAAGCGTTTGGATATAAATAATATCCCACGTTTTGAGGGGGGATACAACGCTGATCCTCAACACCATTTACAGGCATTCCACAATGCCTGTGCCTTGCAGAACATTGACAATGAGTGGCAGAAACTCAAGTTGTTCCCAAGGACACTCATTAAAGAAGCAGAGAGCTGGTACCGGTCCTTAGAACCGGAAACCATCAGGAGGTGGAGTACGATGATTGAAGTGTTTAACAACAAATATCAAACGTACTCCAGAGTGTCTGGCCTGCGTAAGTAGATCCAAGGCTGGAAGCAAGGTACTCATGAATCCTTGGATGCTGCCATGGCCCGTTACTACACATTGCTACATTGTTGCCCGGGCCATGGGTACGCGAGACAGGATCAACTTCGCCACATCGTGGATGGGCTACGAAATAAAACGAGAAGGACTCTTGGGACTTACGCCCAAGGGAGACTCTCCCAACTAAGAGCCCATGAAGTTGAAGTATTGTTGGAACAAGTAGCACAAGAAGAGGGTGAGCTACGGAAAAGAGAAAGTGCGGAGGAATACAACCGCGATCCCTCCCTTTGCAAGACGGGAGTGAAATTCTGTGATGAGGAGTATGAGTCACCACTCGAGGAGTTGGTGAACAGGAAAACCGTGCCGATCCAAAAGTTAACAACGGAGGTATCGGCTAAGGTAGACCAAATGTGGGATTGCTTAGACTCACGAATAGAAACAATTTTGAAAATTGTAGAGGAGTCTAAGGATGAGCAAAGTAGTGATAAAGGCAAAAACATGCAGAGAAACTTTAACCATGCACATAACAAGGGTAAGGGAAAAATTTCTAACTCCGATGAGGCTGAAAATTCGGATTCAGACAATGATGGTGGATGTGAGGTCTGCTACTATGACCATCCTAAGGGATGTTGTCCAATTATCTCACATCTGCAGGAGTCTGGGGTGTATGCATTAAATCCAAGACTTAATCAACAGCAAACACCCCGAAGGTTACCTTATCCACAAGGTAACCCAAGGCAGTTCCACCAACCCTTGACGTATTATCCAAGTGGAACGCCTCCACAGCCCATTGGACAACATCAGTAGTGGCAATACCCACAGTCATGGGGGATGCCATCGCCAACACATCGATACCCTTACTGGTAGCCTGATCCTTATGGTTATGATGTGTAGCAGCCAGTTTCTCCAGGTGACGCTATGGGTCACACTACTCCACAACATCACTACTACGCTCGGGAGTACTTCAGAAGGACTCCTCCTCCGAGAGACATCCCTCATTTCGTCCATCCTCTAACTCCACCCGCACCTTTTCCTCATGTAGTTCCCATAACACCTCCTGCTCCAACGATGCAAGGGGAATTGCCTACCCAACCGCAGCAGCGTCACGCCGCGAGATGTGTAAATATTCAAAGTGTAAATATCCAACCGGACTCTAGTTCTGGTGATAACTGTAGAAAAAAGAGACCCTTTTTCAGAACTAAGAGCCCAAACAGGCTCTCGCAACAACAAGCGGACGGGTATATGTATAGGTCTCTAACTACTAACACTTCGGAGCACCCTTCAGTCCAAGGGAGTGTAACGCATACGGTTATGTTAACACATACTGTAACTGACTGGATCAAGGTAGGCCACCTTCCCAGGAAGCTAACTGACCTTGGGAGTCTCTTTATTCATTTGCAGATCGCTGGAAATGCATCACATCAGGCTCTTCTTGACTCAAGTTCTGGAGTCAACTTAATTTCGCAGAAGATGTATCACGCCTGGAACCTACCCCAAGTTAAGAAGAGAAACATCCAACTAGAGCTGGCAGACCAGTCCATCACTATTCCCTTGGGGTTAGTGGAGGACGTTATTCCCACTGTGTGTGGTTGGTCCTACCCAGCAGATTTCCTAGTGATCGATGTTAACAACAACGAAGGGGACTTCCCAATTATAATAGGAAGGGCATGGCTAAGCACAATAGATACATGCCTTAGGATCCGTGATCTTTCCTTGGAAATCTCCAAGATAAACATATGTGGAAAGATCGAGAAGAGGATAGTTCCATGCATCACATACAGTGATTCATCGGGTGATGACATGGAGGAATTGTCTCCATGTAACAGGTGTGCCCAGGAAACTCTGCAACCAGGATGCCTGTATGTAGCAACCACACAAGAAGTAGTAGACACCCCGTGGTTGACAGCTTCTCATAAGAGCAAACAAATATGCATGGAACGAACTGAGGAAACTCATGCCAACAACCGTGGCATAGATACATTGGAACGTGAGCGTCGCCAACTTCCAACCCTGAATTTAAGATCATCAATTGGGAGAAGTTGGGCACTGCTTAGAAATTCAAATAGGCGCTCACTACTTCGGATCTCTCCCTCACAACTCAGTCATGGGGGAGATGGCCACCTATGCTAATCATATGGGGCCCTCAGTTCTTTTTCAGTTTTTGTTTTACACATTTTTGTTTTACAACGTTTTTGTTTTTCACATTTTTGTTTTACAATTTCTTTAACTTTTCTAATTTTTGTTTTACAAATTTCTTTAACTTTTCTTGTTTTTGTTTTACAACATCGTTATATTTTTCTATCTTTTTGTGTGTGTGTGTGTGTGTGTCATCCATCATGTAAATTCGTCACCCAATAAGTGTTCGGGCTGATGGGATGAACTGTTTTTCATTGATTGCTAATGTTTGGTTTTTACCTTTAAGTTACATTGTTGATACTAAGGTATGTTCTTTTGATATGGCAGGCAATGAGATCACTTCATCCATCCATCCATCAAGTCTATGGTTTCCCTTGGCTTGGAAATGTACAGTCCCCCTTTAAATAAGAACTTCAATGAACAGGTGACTGGGCATTTCTCAACCTAAGGAAGGACTCAAGGATTTGCAAAGGGTGTGACTTCAAGGGAACTTGATGTTTTTGTGTTTGTCATTCACTTGGGTGCTTGGATGTTTTCTTCTTGGGTTTTCTCGCCGTATCGATGTTACCCTATAATTGGAAGCTGAGACAATAAAAATAAGAAGTCTTTGAAGGATGTGGAACCAAAGAAAAAAAACAAAAAACAAGAAAAAAAAAAGAAAAAAAAAGGAGAAAAGTAAAAAAAAAAAAGTGAGGATTCAAAGCACACCCCTTAGACGAAATAAAAGTTGGGCGGCAAGCACGGGTTATGGAACAAAAGTGTTCCCTCTAACTAAGGCCCTTCTCGATTCCCATTCTCTCTGTTGTTTCGTCGAAATGGTGGTGGCTTCTCGCAGTTGCATCCTTGTTATCCAAGTGGATGGTTTGACCAAATGCATTGATGCGAAGTCACTGGAAGTGGTTGGTTTGAGGCCAGAGTTGGAATGATATTCGCCAAGTCACATTAATCATCAAACACACAAGGGGCTGTACACCACCTTGTTCTTGGGATTCCATTCCACTTCTCTTCTTCCCATCCTTCTCTCCATGGTTCACCTCATTGCCGGTTGTATCATTGTATATACTTTGGTTGATGCTTTGTTTTCTTTTTGGTAAATTCTTACAGTTAATACTTTAACTCTTGTTCCAAAGGACATTCCCAGAGCCCACGGACTCTTTGAATGTGGGATTGTCAGGGCATTAAGGGCATGAGCCTGCTTTGGGGAGGACCAACTGACATTCCTATTTGGAACATTCGTTAACTTCTTTTCCTTAACATTTTTGCAATTACTTAACATTTTTGTTCATTTCCATCATGACATCCCCTTCACGGATGCCATAGTTGTCCCTTTTTCCCTATCTTTCCTACTCCTTTTCGTTCTCCATTCTAATGCTACCGGAGGTTCGCGATTAGTCATGGGGGTACGGGGCCCGATTTTTCGATTTTTATCCTAAGCCCCAGATTTTTTCGTTTTTCTTCCTAACCCCTACACCTTCGGTAGCCATCATCTACATTTTCCCAGATCCATATTAGCCATACCACAACTTAGCCAAGGAACCTAAACCGAAGCAAGGTATGATTTACTTAATGATTCAATTACCCTTGCTAATATATGATTGTGCTGTGGGTGCAGATGATCATCATACAACAATGGAATGGATCTGAAGCAAACACTTGGAATGGAGTAGCATTGAAGTCGCTATGCAAGGAGCAGAATTGATAATGCACTTACGGATGGACAACGGAAGGCGCAATCTAGGCGTTGGTAGCAAGAAGACTCTTCTCTCTTCTTCTCTTCTATTCTCTCTCCTCTTTTCTCGCAGCTGCCAAATGTGGCCTGATTTCATTGTAATAAGGTGTTCACCCTTGTTGTCATGAACACCGATTTTGTCACGTCTTGTAATAAAGACCATTCACATGTCATCCCACTAGTTATGTTTCCCCTAATAATCCCATACCTACCTGATATCATTGTAA
>MNCI01010894.1:93846-126659 GCA_015680685.1 Gnetum montanum
ATACCTCAGACTTGCTTAACCATACACCGTGACACTTACAAGCAAGCCTGGGAAGACAACGAACGATTAACCCCAAGTGTTTCTTGTGGCGTTAAGGCATTTAGTCTGCGGAGTTCGACCGGATCGCGCGTGTATGCTCGTATTCGTATGGTTGAGTGTAGGGGTACCTCGCCACTCATCACCATGTTTACCTTTCATGACAATGAAGTGAAGATTGACCTATGAAATAGAGAAGTGCTATTTACTCCTCTCCTCATTACCATACATGTTAGCAAGTATAAGGGTCATCATGTTCATGTAGATGATGGGGTAGTAACTAATGTGATACCATTTAATATTGTTGAGAAACTAGGCCTAATTGAAAACATCAAGGAAACCTCTACCTCCATGCTCAAGTTATTCAATGAGTCATAGGTGGTGGTACGAGGTTTCATTTTGTTAGACTTTATAGCTAGAAAACAATTTCTTGCATCTGCTAATTTCCTAGTGGCTAAGGAAACACCCAGTTTTAACTTAATCCTAGGAAGGGCATGATTAGCTAAGCTTCAAGTGGTTTCATCTCATATACATGAGGAGATTCATTTACCATATGAGGATGGTGAAATCATGATTTGTAAGGACAACATGTTTATACCATCCGTTAACCATATCAACATTGAATGAGATTTGAAGGTGGAGTTTTAAGATGAAACTCCAAACACACAAGCTAGGGCCAACAACAACAACAACAATAATGTTAACAATGTCAACTCTAAAACATTAAATGAACAATGAGAATTCCTACCGCTTGTCATATCAAACAAGAGAAGTCGTGAGCATAGAATTGTGCAAAAGGAACCCGTGATCTATTAGAGATCAAGCAAAAAATCCATCATAAGCATCTTATCCCCTCTTTTATCAACAAGCATTTTTTTTACTTTTGTAGCCTTATATCATGTTTCATTGTTTCCTTTATTCTTGTATGCTCTCTTGAGATTCTCTCATGCTTACTAGACAAGTGAAGTCATGGCCTGCCAAGGTCTAAAATACTTAATACCATGGCCCACCAAGGCCTAAAACTAGTAATACCATGACTTGCCAATGCCTAAAACTAACAATACCATGGCTTGTTAAGGCCTAAAATTGATAACACAATGGATTTCTAGGGCCTAAAATTGGTGAGACCATGGCCTACGACAACCTAAAATTGGTAAATATGTGGCCTTCCTTTCTTTCCCTTGTGCATGCATTATGACCTTTTTTCTTTGTTGCATCATTTACAATTATGTGATGTTTTACAATTTTCATTTTATTATGTTACATTATCAAAATTTTGCTTTATAGTCTTGCATTTTGCTTTTGTTTTAATTGTGTGGCCTAAATACCTTGTTATATAAAATATAAAATAATAGAAAAACATAAAGCATAAAAATAATTAAAAATTCTAGCCAAGGGAAACATAGAACATGAAGCCAAAATATGACAACATGCACCTGAATATAGCTAAATGTCCATAGCAATAGCCATAGTTACACAGTGTAACATGCACAATATTTGAAATTGTAATTAGCCACCACTAAAAGTTATAACACCTAAGATGTGATAACACATTATCAACATCAATAACTTTGATCAAACTAAGGGAGGAGGAAGGGGAATGTTTCTAAAACCATCATTGTGATCACCAAAGACCTATGAATAAAAAAAATATTAGAACATGTTAACATTAAAAGCAAAACTACAACATAAAATAACATCAAATTTGGTAATGCTAAAAACTACAAAATAAGTTTTCCTAGGCATTAGAAGCCAAGATTGTTAGCACTATAGCTTGGAGGATAGGAATTTTCCATAACACAATGGTTAAATTTTCTATACATTGCCAAATGGGAATGTGGGAATAAAGATGGAAGAAACATATGATTTCTTGGATTTTAGAACCCACACGTTGCCATAACTTCCCACGAAAACCCCCAAGACTTATCATACATTGTGTTATCAAGCCTAATAAGTGTTGTATGATAGCCAAAAAACTAGAAAAATTCCACAATGCTAAAACTCAAGCCCAAGCACCTAGACACTGTCAATACTAGCCACAAAAGATCCAACACTTTGCAAACATACCAGAAATTGACCAACATAGATCTTAGGGCTAGGAAAAACCTTGAAAAATATTTTAAAAATTATTTTCAATTATAGATGCAAAGATCATGCAATCTTAGTTTGTAGTATACTATGTACAAAAAAAAAAAAAAAACCTAGCTAAAATTTGAAAAAAATTCTTAAAAATATAAACATGGTTAAAAACCCTTCTACACTACATCTTGCATCCCTAGGAACCTTGGATATTGATCATCTGTGATAAAAAAATTACCAACATTTCTAGTTTGTTTGTAGAAAAGCAACAAAAAATCAAGAAAATAGGCTAGAAAGCTAAGCACCGAGTTAAGAAAAAATGCATATCTCAATAATAAAAAAACTTAAAACCTCAAATTCACATATAGTACAGTTCAAACACCTCAAGCCACATTTCTACAAAGATAGAACCCAAAAATTGCATTGCACATGAGCCAGAAAGAACCTCAAAAGTTGATTAAAAATGGCAAACATAGGGCATAAACACTATGTATAGGTTTGGGAAAAAATTCAAATATTCACAAAAGGCCCAAAAATCCAAGTTTCATCCCCAACATAGTTGGGACACCTGAACCTTAGATTCAACATAGTCAAAATGTAAAATTTTGACTAGATCAAGCCTAGGGTGGAAAAACATTTTTACAATTTGATCAAAAACTAGAAAAAATGATGGAAGATGGATACCTGGTGATTATGGATGAAGATCCTTCACTTGTAGATGGATCCAAAAGCCTAAAAATGTTCCACATAGCTTCCTATGCCTCTTCCAATCCTAGGGGGGTTCAAGTGGCTAATTCAACCTTCTTTATCATGATCATCGAAAAACCTGCTACCTTGACTATTGCATAAAGAAGTTCAAATTATTTGATTTGATGCAACATGCTAGGCACACAAGATGGCTTAAATATAAAATTTCTAGTCAATGTTCAGTGTTTGGATTTATGTGCACATAATACTCCCACAAGTTGCACACAAAACCTCTACATGCTGTAAGAGTTAGGCCATAGCTCCAAATGTTGGAAATCCAAATCCCACATGATATGGCAATTTGTGGGGTAGTGTGTAGAACATAGGGAAGTATTTTCTTTGTCCATACACTACCCACATAAGCTCCACATGCTAGGCTAGCATGTGGTGCAATGTATGGGAAAAAAACCAACAAATTATTAGCTAAACTTGACCATATGCTACCCAGAGGGCTCCACTAAAATCCTAAAAAAAAAATCCTTCATGCTTAAAACCCATCTAGAATTTCCCACACATTGGGAGTTTAAATCACACATGTTGGGAATTCAACTAGGAGTATCCACATGTTGGTAATTCAAGTCCCAGACGTGGTACCAACATGTGAGGTAGTGTGTGAAGCATTAACAAGTTCTCAACTTGATCAATATAGACCATAATTTTTCCAAGATGATCAAACAAACTACAGATCTCTCCTTATAGCCTAGACGCGAGAACCTCATTTGTCCAAATACATCACCAAATCCCTATGAGATAACATTAAAGCCTTTAAATGGACTTTATTATATCTAACATTTCTTGTTTGCTTGTAGCCTTTATTTGCCATCGTTCATAGGTTTGGATGAATGATTGATGTTCACAATAATAGTAGCCTAAAAAAAGCAAGGTTGCATGACCTATTATCTCTTTTTTGATACCTCAAAGTACTACAAATGTTGTATGAATTTGTAAAACAAGATACAAAGTTATCATGTTCTACCTATGGGGGCATATATTTGCTTGTTGTTACTTGTAACCTTATGTAATATTTTGTAATAACATGTATTCTTTGACTTATTTTCTTATCCTCTTAAAGTTGTTCTTGTAGGATGACCCTAAAGTCATCACAAAGGTGTAACTCATTACAACAGTGAGTTACCATGACATCTTGATGCATGAGATTCAATTAGCTTGTTTGTTTGTTCCAACAATGCTTACCTCACATCACCTCAGTTACCCCTCCTAAGTGTTGGGAATCATTTGGGACCACCAATGCTTTTCTTTGGTCCATGATTGGTGTTTGCTAGTCTTTGGAAACACCAAGGCCTAGATACCTCCAAATAAACTTAGTGGTAATAGAGCGAACTAAGTGTAAATGTGTGTTTGCTATTATGAATGTTGAAATGCTTGGGTTTGTGTATGAAACTATAACTAGCTATTATAATAGAAATTCAGCTAAACTTGTTAAATATTACAAGTCATTAAAAATTCCTATTTTGTTAAGTCACTTAGTCTATATCATCCCTATAGTATGTTTCTTGAAACAAATAAAATTTCACCAAAATGCTTAAGCACAATTCTGAAAAAATCGACTCTTAGTTTTCCTCAAAAGAGAAAGATCTACAAGAAAAATAGAAATATAGTGAGATTTAATGGAATTTAAAAGAGAAGAAGAAAGAGAAGCAGATTTGTGTGAAATCTCAAACATTTAAGTAAGATAAATTGAACATGAGGAAACACTTTGAAATAAAGCTATTTCAATTCAATCTAAAGTGTTACAAATTGTCCAAACCCTCTGAGCTCAACAAGCAATTTCATAAAAGACATTGTTATTAAATTACCAAAATTCTTTGTAAATGACAAAATACAAACTATTATTTGGCTAATTAAATAGTTGTCAAGAATTGCAAATAATAAAGCTATAAAAAAAGATTTAACAATTTTGAGATTGAAATTTCAATGAAAAGACTATAAAAATTGAAGCTATTTCAAGTCATCTCAAAATATCAAAGATTTTCTAGACCCTCTATACTCAAACATGCAATTTCATAAAGACATTACTATTAAATTGCTAAAGATGCTTTTCAAAAGATAACATAAGCTCTTATATGGCAACCAAATAGAAGTTTAGAATTGCACAAAAATAGAGCTATTAGAGCAATCAGAAAATCCAAAAATTAAATGCCAAGCACAATACTATATAAACCATTAGCTAAACAACTAAGACAAAATGAGAAGAAAAAAACTCATAGGATTTAAATAAAGCAGCTAAATTGATGATGCAATTAGCACCATTCTTACAAGTGGTCTTTAATAATTCTTCTTAATCTCCTCCCTCTTTATTCTACCCTTGAAGCTCTTTTTTATAGTGGCTTCATGGTAGTTACAAACATCATGAGATACTAAGGTGAGTTACAAACATTATGGGGATTTAGCTATAACTACCATAGGAAGTTATAACTTCTATAAGAGGTTACTACATGCTATAGTTGCTAAGTGTCCTATTGAATAACTATCCAACAAACTCCCTTTCTTCTTAAATCATAACTCTTTCATCATCATCTTCTTCTTTTTATATATAGTGATCTTGTTCATTGTGTGCCTACTACATTTGAACATTTTCTTATGAGCCTTCTTGGTATACATTCTACCATTGTGTTTGTGTGTATAAAATATGTGCCAATTCTATTTAAAATAAAGTTTTTTATTAACTTTAAAAAAAGGGATATTGAGGCCATGTGGCATATTGATGCATAAATTTTGGACGCACCAACACCAGGAAAGAAAAACTCATTTTAGGAGACTATTACCTAGGGAGCCTCCCATATGGTTATGGAAACCTATGAATAGTCTCAGCTGGAGAGGGCTACATGATCTTTTGAAAATAGTAAAAAAAAAGGAGAAAATTTTAATTGGAATGAGTCTCTTAAATTTAAGAATACAAAAGATAACCAAAATAAATTTTCCTTGGTTCCCGCTGTTGTCACTAGTTTGTCGCTACCAGTGGGGCTCACTACTAGGCAGGAAAACTATGACTATCGAGAAAGAGGAAAAGAGAAGAGGCTGGATCCTACACTATCACTTAGTACTCATGCCTACTACTGTCTATTGTTGTAACATTACAGCAAAAGAGAGAGAAATCTATCCTTGCTACTCACTACCACTGTTATGTGGCTAAGAGAGCAAGGGAGGGAAAATTGCTGCAAATGAGAGAAGAGGGGAGATCACACTATCAGTAGTCTGATGTCATCTACCACCTCATGTCAACTAAGAACAAATAAAATAGAACTATAGAACTTGCTTGCCACTACTAGTATAGTTGCCAATCCTCCTTCCATGCATGTTGGTGGTGTAGAGAGAGTAATTTGTCCTTGCTATTGTAGAGAAAGAAATCTACTGCTACTACGCTTGCACTATATCATGCATGTTGCCAGTAATAAGGGGAGAAGAGAAGCTTTCCCACTATGGCAAGAAAAGAGAAAGAAAACCACCACCTACTAGTTTTTTGCTTAAAAGAACAAAAAGAGACTGTCACCTTCTAGTTTCTTGCTGAGATTATTGACCATCATCCATGCAGCTCTATTGCTGCTAACTATCGTTGGTCCATTTCCATGAATAAAGAAACAAGATTGCAGAACCTACCTATTGTGCCTACCATTTGCATGCATGAACTGTGTCATTGTCACCCTAAGAAAAAAAGGAGAAGAGAGAGAGAAAACCATCGTCCACTAGTTTCTCAGCCCTTGGAGACCCCTGCCCATTTGTGTGCATCTCAATAGAGAGAGACACAATTGTTCGGGAAAAGAGTCCAATTTGTTAAGAAGGTCCTTGCTTCCTCCTCCTAACGTTGTCTTCGTTCTTTGCTTTATAGTTGCCTACTAGTGACATTTCATCTCCCTATATGTTGATCCATCTCCTTGCACATCGATTCACATCCTTACATGTTGGTTTACCTTCTTGTATGTCGGTTCACCTTCCGACATGTTGGTTCACCTTACCACATCTCAACATTGCTTGGTGAAATGGTATATGATTTTACAGAATAGTTTTGTTGATCATGGCCCCGTGTGATAGCATGGGTGAGGTTGGCCACAACACTTAACCCCTAAATAATAAATTGCATGCAAGTGGAAGGAGCAAAAAAAATCACAATATCTTAAAAATAAAAATAATAAAATAAGAAAAATTTTAGAAAATAAATTTAAAATTGACTAATAAAACCATCTCATCTAAGTTAGAACTCACTACCAAAATCAGAAATTCAAAATGAGACTAGGAAATGAGGATTATAAAAAAGGTTTTGGTAATAGAAATTTTTAGAAAATAGGAAGCATAAAAAAGGTAGAAAATAAAGGGTCTAAAGACAAAGGTTTTAAGAAAAAATTTAACAAGTTTCAAGATAGGATTGGAAAATGAAATAGATACAAGAAGATTACAAGAAGAGCTGATAAACAAAGGGTGGGAGAAATGCCCTCCTTTTAGCACTAAAAAGGTGTTGATGCATAAATATTTGTCACACCAACACTGAGGGAAAACTCATTTTAGGAGACTATTGCCTAAGGTGCCTCTCATATGGGTATGAAAACCCAAGAATAGTCTCAACTGGAGAGGGCTACATGGCCTTTTCTAAAAAAAATAATAAACTAAACTAAAGAAATTAGAATTCAAATTGAGTGATTATCTTGTAATACAATAGATAATAAAAAAGAATAAATTTTTCTTGGTTCCTGTTGTTGCTACCAATCCATCACTGCTGGTGGGACTTACTAACAAGTAGGAAAACTACGACTATCACAAAAGAAGGAGAGAGAAGAGTCTAGATTCCACACTACCATTAGGTGCATACACCTAATGTTGTCTACTAGTGCAACATCATAGTAAGAGAGAGAGAGAGAGAGAAATTTGCCCTTACTACTCATTGTTGTCATTATATGGCTAAGAGAGCAAGGGAGGGAAAACCACTATGGACAAGAGAAGAGGGGAGATTGTGCCATCAGTAGTCTGCTATCATCAACCACCTCATGTCTACCAAGAATGAATAAAACAAAACTATAGAATTCACCTTCCACTACTGGTGTAGTTGCCAATGCTGCTCCTGCACCTAGCAGTGGCACAAAGAGAGGAATTCATTCCTATCATTGCAAAGAAAGAAATCTACTATTGCTACACCTACACTATGTTGTGCACACTGCCAATGATTAGGGGAGGAGAGAAGGCTACCCACTAGGACAAGCAAAGAGAAAGAAAACCACCACTATTGGTTTTTTGTCGAAAAGAATAGAAAGAGATCATTGCCTTCTGGTTTCCTACTGAGATTGTTAACCATCATCCATGTAGCTCTGCCACTACCAACTATCACCAGTCCATTGCTAAGAATAAAGAAATAGGACTACAAAACTTGTATAATGTGCATGCCATCTACACATGTTAGCTAGACTACTATCACTCCAAGAAAAATAAAAGAAGAGAGAGAGAGAGAGAAAAAACCATAATTCATTAGTTTCTTAGCCCCTAGAGACCCCTTGTCCATTTGCATGCACCTCAATAGAGAGAGACATAGCTATTCAAGAAGAGAGCCTGATTTGTTAAAGAGGCCCTTGCTCCCTCCCTCCTAACATTGTGTTTTCTCTATACTTTATAGTTGCCTACTAGTGATGTTTCACCTCCCTGCATGTTGGTACACTTTCTCGCATGTTGGTTCACCTTCCCGCATGTCGGTCCACCTCCCTGCACATAGGTTCACCCTCCCACACTTCAACATTACTTGGTGAAATGATATATGATTTTACAAGATAGTTTTGTTGATCATGGCCCCATGTGAGATTGGCCATAACATAGTCAAAGTGGTTGTGCCACCTTTTGTGTAGTGTGAACCCATGGATTGTTGCTAAGTTTCTTGCATGCCACCTTAGTCTCTCATTGTCTATGCCTACCTACCTATTACCAGCTTGCTTCTCTTTTCTTGTCACCATGTTCACCTACCACTTACTTGCCATCATGCAAATTGAAACCATGCGTAACACCTTGGCCACTCCTTCATGTCACTCTCTTCCTACTGTGCCATCCATCACCAAGTGCTACCAGTTGCTCTTCAATCACTTGCTGATCAATTTCAAAAACATAATCTATGCATTTGATGTTGTCCTTTTGCTGAGCCAAAGTAGTCTTGCTATTTGACCTTCTCCTTCCCTAGAAGGCATTCTTCTTGAAAAACTTCAAGTTGCCAAACATCTTGTCACAGTTATCACTATATGCACTACATTACATGCCAATGTCTCTACCACCAATTACTACATCTTTTCTGCTAGAATAGAACTTCTTCACATCAACTAGCTTTGTTGTATGCTATAAATCTTCACAAATAACATATGTTCTATGCATTTACTCCACTCACTCCAAATTCCTCCAATCTTAGTTCTTGGGCTCTAGTTGCAATGATGTGAATTTTGTAGATTATGGTTTCTCTGGCCATCATTGTCAACCTTTTGTGATTCAAATCTACTGAGTTGACAAACACTCCCAAAATTAGCTTGATTCTATGTTCCTTGTACCATCTTGGTGTCAACCTTTCTTATTTAGTGCCAACGCATGTATGAAAGGATGGAAATAGTGCAGGGTCTTCATATATTGCAACACACTCAGTAGAAATGATACAGAGACTATTGTGAGAGATTCCATGAGATGTGAACTCTAATGCAACATATCTAGCAAAGACTATGCCTTTGATGATCACGTAGTGGAAGGCCCATCCCATGATTGTTATGTTCTCTGCTTTACACCTTAAAACCTACGAATAAGGCTAGGGTGAATCACTGCATTCGGGGGCATTCCCTATTCAATGAAATGCTGAGTATCAAGATAGTAATCATAGAGGAAATTTCTTTGGATCCATAAGTAACCAAGCTTCTACGACTTAGATAGAGTCCATGCCAATGGCTAATCTCACCAATTTCACTGTTATGGACACACAAGACAAATACAGATTCTTCTAGAGGCATCTATCGACCTTGAATTTTTTGTAAGATGAAACGAATGGAGCATTTTTCCAGTTGGCCTTACCAAGCCTACCTCAGGTTGCCCACTCATGGGCATTCCAAATACTGGACACCATTGACATCAACTACAAATTTGGAAATCTACCTAAAACCTTGTACTATTCCCTTTAATAAGATGAAATTCTAAATGCTCTTTCAATTACTGCACAATTTCTTCATAGCAACCCAACCCAAACCCAACGCCCATGCTAGGAGTACTTAAGACATCCTTGAAGCTTGTCACTAGTTTGGTGTAGAAAGACTCATCAATGAAATTGAGGTCTATGCATTGGAACTCTGAGTTTTGTCTTTCTAAATCAAACAACAAGCATCTCTGTGGTGCCTTGAAACCTTGGTAGGTTTCCAACCATTTTCCCTAGTAATACTATCTTTGAAATACCTCGGAATACCATATGTGCCTTTTGCTTCAAGCCATTCGAATAGTAACAAAGCTTTATGTTGAAAAAGTTGATGCATTCTATATAGTGAAACATTAGGTATGTCTAGTTGAGGAATGTCTTTTGCCCCAAAAAACATGTACAAGAAACCATCTTTCCATCCAATATCATCAACCCCCTTAAGTTGACGTGCACAATAAGGAATGTTAAGGTAGGATTCTAATAGCACAATGAGAGGAGATTCTGATAGCATAGTGAAATTTCTCTCTTCCCACTACATATTATCATCAAGAAATGTACCCATCTTGCTTACTAATCTCAATAAAGTTAAAGTAGAAACACTTGCCTAGCATATGCATCTAGAGCTATCAACCATTGGTAGGGAGGAGCACAAGGTTCTAGCTATGTGTACTTCTAGATAAGAGTTCATTAATGAAAAATAGATAAACTGACCAACACATGTTACATGATTAGGATCACTAGCATCTTTAATTTCTTCAACCATCACAACCTATAAATGGATAATTCATCAATTTTGGCTTCCCTTGATAACTAATACTCTAAGTCCCTATGATTTGTAAGTGTTTGAATTGCATCTTGAGTGGCTGGAGGTAAGAATCTCCAAGACCTTGCCTTTTCCAAAGTATCATTTCACTTTTCCATCCATGATCTGGCATCAAAGCTTGAAGATATATAAAATTTTGAATAATGTTTGGATGAGTCATTTAAGCTTGTGCAACTTACGGAGTCACTATAATCAACAACCTTAATTATAGGAATTGTAGACATTGCATGACAAACTTCACTCAAAGTAGCTTCAAGAAATTGAAGGAATTATACATACAAATATTTTGAAATGCTTGTAAGTAGACCAAAATCACTTATCAATTCATTGTACCAATTTAATGATACATAATTGACAATAAGAGAGTTCATGGCTCTGATGCAATATGTTGCTTGTGTTCTGGGAAAAATTTGCCCACTTCCTACTCCATGTTTGTGTTGCCTTTTCAACCATATCATTACTCAGGGCTTTGCCTAGTGATTTCTATGTGCCTCCTCTTCCAGTGTTACAAACCCATAAAGCCTACTTTATTAAATAGCTAGAATGTTCCAACACTAAGTGATGAGCGGCAAGGTACCCCTACACCCAACCATATGAATCACAAGTGTTCACACGTGATCCTATTGAACTCTAAAAACCTTAAGTTCTTAAGTACACTAGTTTCAAGGAAGTGAAATCTAATTGAAATGATACGTGTCTTCTCAGTCCCACTTGTGAGGTACAAGTATATGATTAAGTGCAACTAAGGTATGAGATTTTTATCATTTTATATTTTATAAGTTTAATCGCCTAGAACCAAAATGAGAGGTAGAGTGATTTAAGATCTAATTCATCTACTACCTAGCTACCCTAACACAAGTACTTGTTTCCACTCTCCAAACATATCCTAAATGTATGTAGCACCATTGGATTACCAAACATTAACCATTTTTGGATTACCAAGTGCTACACGTATGCTCGAAGTGGTTGTGCTTGTGTTCATTAACAACTAGAAATTAACTGCTTAATGAGAATGCATTAAAGTAAAGTGCATGAATATCAAATGCATTAAAGGAACATTAATCTATTCTTAGTGCTGGAAGGATTATCAAAAGGATTCATTTTTATTCGCATCACACTATTGTGCTCAAGTACATCAGTACTCAAATAAAGATTCCTATACACTCAGACTTCTACTACAGGCACTCAGAAAATATTCTAACTTTAGAAAAGACAAACTACAAGAGCTTAACTATGCTATGAAAAAAACTATGAAAAACTATCTAAAAATCATGAGCCCAAGCACTATATTTATAGGCTAGCATATACCCCATAATATCAAATATTTGACATTGCATCTTAGGCTTTGACATTAGGTATTTGATATTCAGGCTTTGATATCAGATATCTGATATTGGAGCTAGTCAAAACATGATCCATCATACCCCCATGACTAAATAAAAACTCATCCTTAAGTGAAGAAGATGAGGAACAAGTTCCTTATAAAATATTGGGTAGGTATGGAATTATTGACTGACATACAAATTAACTCAAATGAAATAGACTCCTAAGTGCCCGAGTGTATAGATTGCAATCTTTTACAAAATTGGGTGTTCATGAGAAGAGAAGAGAATACCCTAGAAAAAACTAACATCCACTCCTTTGGTAGCTAAAGAGCAAGGAAGAAGATTCAACAATCATGAAGAGTGCTCATTACATGGTGCTACTATTGCTACTTCCTTTGTGAGGATAGTCCTACTTCTAGCCCACACTTTCCACTACAATCACAACAAAATCACAGATTAGTGTGCAATCTGTAACATATAGCTTTTAAGTTTCTTATCTTGTTTATGGTTACACTTGGCTAGATCGTGATTATAATGAATGGATTTAGTTAATAGTGTTAGTGAAAAAGTTGATAAATAGGGTAAAATGGATAAGCAGTCTATTAAATTTAAAAAAGTTCAAATGCGAGGAAATGCTTGAAGAGGGTTTAAGAATTTACAATAGTAAAAAGGAAAGTTTACTAAAAAAATGTTGTGAAGATGTGCACAATTGGATGTCATTGATGGGGAACAAAAAAGAATTTGATTGTGAAAATTTCTAAAAAACTTAACTAATCCAACCAAAAGATATGCAAGTGGGTCCTCCCCAAAGTAGGCACAAGCCTTTTATGCCCTTGCATAGCTTCGAACCAAGGAGCCCATGGGCCCCATGGATGATTAATGGTTATGAAAGGTTAAGTAAAAAAACCTGGAAGAAACTACCTAAGAATTTTGGCACATCAAAACATGACATCAAACAAGAACATGAAATTAGCAATAAGGTGAGACATAGAAAGCATACATAGAAGAAAGAGAGAGTGGAATGAAATTTTTGATTAAGGTCACATGAAGTCCCTTGTGAATTTTATGGTTAAATGACTTGATAAGATCCATCCTTAGTCCAAACCAAAACCAACCACATTCAGTGACTTTGCATCATCATTCTAAAACTAGTCCATCCCCCTAAGACACAAGAGTGGTTCCACAGAACAACCATCATTTCTTATTAGAGAAGAAAAGAGAAGTAGAAAGTGAGGAAGGGCCTTAGTTAGAGGGGACCTTCAGGCATGGGTAACATGTATTTCTAGTCCCATAACTAGTGCTTGTAGCCCGTTTATTTTGTGTTAGGGGTGTGCTTTGAATTTCCATTATTTTTTTTTCTGATGAGAACCACACCATGCAACGACTTATTCAACTTCTTTTTATTGGTCAACATGGAACAATAAGAAATCCATGAAAACACACATGCACCCAAGTAAGTAGAAAGGCACAAAGAGTATTGAATCCCCTTGAAGTCACATCCTATTCAAACCTTTGAATCCTTTCCAAATCTATAAACTAAAATAGTCACAAATTTATTATAGTTTTATTAATGAAAAAGGGATTGCACATTTCCAAAACAAGGAAAACCATAAAGTTTGTGGATAGGTGGATGTTGTGGGCTCACTGATTATTACATGAAAATAAACCATGTCCTCATTATTAGTAACAAAATTCAAAACTAGAATCCAGACACCAAAAATCAAATAACAACATAGTACATACCACCATCAAGCAACAAATTACCACTATGCCTAGTACTTATTAACAAGAAGTTAGAAAAAATGCACCAGAATGAAAAAATATAAAAGAAAGTGTAAAATATTTAAGAAATAGAAAATGTACTAACAATGGTGTAAAAAATTAGAAAATATTAATAACATGAAAACAAGAAGATGTAAAATAAAGAATGTGTAAAAAAAAGGGTGAAAAACTGAGGGGCTGCTTATATAGTTAGTATGGATGGCCATCTTCCCCATGACTGAGTTGAAAGGAGGAGATCCAAAATATTAAGTGTGGTTATCCATACGATGAGGTGTTTGTTATATTTGTTGGCTTATGCTCATGGAAAGGTATGACTTGTTGTATGTTGACCAACTATTTTCTATTTAAGCTCTTAGGTTTGTAGATCATCGTGACCCTAGAAGGAAAGGTTTCATAAATTATATAAGGTCCTTCCTACAATGTTTGAAACTTAGTTCATTTAGGTACATGTGTGGGATTCCAATAGAGGACCTTATCTCCCAGTTGAAATTTGACTTTCCTAATTTTAAGGTCATGAAACTTTTTGTTGAATGCATTGTGCAACTCATTTGATGATAGGGCTACCAATCAATTTTCATCTAACAAGTTAAGATTCATTAATATTTCTTTTTGTGTTAGACTCAAGTCAAGGTCAAGGTCACAAGCTATTAAAAGTATATGGAGCTTAGATTGAATAAAAAGTGTTGGTAATTTTCTGTACATAAGCTCATAGGGAGAATATCCTATAAGAAGTTTCCATGTTGAGCTATAGGTCCAAAGGGCATCGTTGAGTTTCATGCTCTAGTATTTCCTATATGTGCTAATAGTTCTTGTTAGAATCCTTGTGATTTTCCTATTGGTAATCTTAGCTTGACCATTGGCTTTAGGGTGGTAGGATGTTATGAGTTTATGTTCAACCCCTAAGCATTGCGTGAGCTTCCAAAATGTAGTGCTTGTAAAGTGAGTTCCATTATCAAAAATTAATGTACATGGCATACCAAACCTATTTACAACATTTTGTTATACAAACCAAACAATAGTAGAAGATGTATAGTCGGTGACGGTTAATGCTTCTGCTCATTTCGTACAATAGTCAACAACAACTATCATGTATGCCTTTCCATTTGACATGGGTGTTATGGGCTAGATGTCAAAGGGTTCCAATGGTTGAATTTATTATTGAGGTTCCTCCATTCAAGCAGTCATTCCACCATCTTACTGGCAATGTTCACAAAAGTGGACATATTGATGAGCATTCCTAAAAATTGTTGGCCAATAGTATCCTACTATCAGGATTTTAATTGTCGTGCATCCCCAACATAGTGGCCCCCACAAGGACCTTCATGAGCATCTTGGAGAACACATAGTTGATCAATGTTAGGGACACACCATAGAACCAGGCCATTGACAAACACCTTGTAGAGGTGTCCATTGATCTCCATGAAGCATTTCACTTGGTGAAGAAACTATTGTTTCTTCTAGTGGTCCAACCCTTGTGGCATCTCTTAGATGAGAAGATAGGTGAGAATGTCATCATATCATTTAGGCTCATTGGGAAATTGTTCTATTATAGCCCTAGCATAGAGGAGTTCATTAGAAAACAGATTAGATAGTGGACTTTTTTCCTTTTTATTTTCCCATCGCAATTGAGATAAGTGATCAGCGACCACATTCTTAGTGTCTTTTCAATCTACCATTGTAAGATTGAATTCTTGTAAGATCACCAACCACCATATGACACAGGGGCTTGCCATTGTCTTGCACATTAAGAAGTTGATGGCACTGTGATCCATGTGCACAATCACCTTATATCCAAGCACACAATGCCTAAACTTTTATAGAGAAAACACCTTTGCCATTAATTCTTTTTCTATGGTAGTGTAGTTCAGTTGTGCATCCAAAATGCTTTAGCTAGCATAGTGGATGTAATATGTGTTATAATCAGATTTGAAAATAATTAGATTTGAAAACACACTACAAATGCTCTAGAGAAATTATTAGAATCCTACAGA
The DNA here is from genome assembly GCA_015680685.1 of Gnetum montanum. NCBI lineage: Eukaryota > Viridiplantae > Streptophyta > Gnetopsida > Gnetales > Gnetaceae > Gnetum > Gnetum montanum. The sequence continues at coordinate 109,780 of MNCI01010894.1, forward strand.
TCTGAATAAATCATTAGAGGCAAAATATTGCATTGTAGTAGGTCAAGAAACACTATAAATCACTTTCAAAACATTCTAAAATCTAGCAAACATTTGTTGTGATAACAAAATGAAAGCAAAATGAAAACAGTAAAAATAGCACAAGGACATAGGGAGTTATGTGGTTCGGGCCCTTTTTATCCTACTTCCACAACAATGTTGATCTGCCTTCTATTCTTCTCAAATCTTTAGGATACAAGCCATCCTTGTAACTTTTCCAAACACCCAATCTGTTATTCCAATAGATCTTAGATCAACACCAACAAGACTCACGTCTCCAAAGTAAAACCTTGATACAATGCTTTCACTTCAAAGCACACACAAAAGGCTACCCCAAGCCTTCTATTTATGAAGAAACATGAGGACCAAACCCCAATCCTAATACATGTGGGATAAAACATCAAGCCTTCTATTTATGAGGAAACATGAGGACCAAACCCCAATCCTAATACATGTGGGATAAAACACATCCCCACATCAAATGCAACATAAAAGGAAATACAACAATTAATGTATTTGTCTTCATTTTTCTAACAAACTCCCCCTTGAAGACAAATCCCACTAGCCTTTAAGAGATGTGAACTTCTAATTAAGATTCAGTTATCCCAAGCTTCTTCCTATAGAAAATGTGTTTTTTAGCTATAACTAGTTTTGTTAAAGTATCAACAATGTTGAGCTTTGTATGGATCTTTTGAACATGCACCAAGCCATCCTCTATGATTTTTCTTATGAAGTGGAATCAAATATCTATATGTTTTGTCCTAGCATGAAAGGTAGAATTCTTTGCAATATGGATTGCACTCAAACTATCACCAAACACAACATACCTTTGTTGTTTTAATCCAAGAGATTGCAAAAATATCTTCATCCATAACATCTCCTTGCATGCTTCTATGAGGGCTACATACTTTGATTCAGTTGTAGATAAAGTTACTAGTGGTTGTAGACGTGACAACCAACTCACTACTGCACCACCAAAAATAAATGTGTACCCTGTAGAATATCATCTTATATCATGATCAGTAGCAAAGTCTGCATCTACAAAACCTTCAATGTGCAGATTAGCATCTCCAAAACAAAAGTAATGCACTTTTGTGCCCTTTAAATATTTTAAAATCCATTTGACAGCTAGCCAGTGATTCCACCCATAGTTGGTCATAAATCTACTAACTACTCCAATGGCATAAGCAATATCAAGATGTGTGCAAACCATGACATACATCAATGACCCAACAACAGAAGTATATGGGATATTTTTAACCTTTTCAAAATCCTCTTTTGACTTTGGACAATCCTTCTTTGATAAATTAAATTGTGCTGAAAAAGGAGTACTTACAGGTTTTTCATCCTCCATGTTGAAATGCTTTAGAACATTTGCAATGTAATCTTCTTGACTCAATCATAGCTTCTTTCTTTTTCTATCCCTGTAAATATTCATACCAATAATTTTCTTTGCTTGTCCCAAATCCTTCATAGCAAATTCTTTGTCCATTTCCAATTTTAAATGTTTTATCTCTGCTATATCATTTCCAGCAATTAGCATATCATCAACATACAACAACAACACTATAAATGTACCTAAAAAATCTCTAGAAAAATACACATAGTGGTCTAGGTTGTTTTAATGATAAGATAACTTCTTCAAGAAAGTATTAAACCTTTTATACTACTACCTAGAGGCTTGTTTCAAACCATATAAACTCTTTTTTAGTTTACAAACCAGACTTGAACCTTGCTATTCTTCATACCCTTCTAGCTGTTTCATGTAAATTTACTCCTCCAAATCCACATGGAAGAATGTTATTTTTATATCAAGTTGCTCCAACTCTAAGTCCATGCAGGCCACAAATGATAGCACTAAATGTATAAAAGAGTGTTTTACTATTGGAGAAAAAATTTCTTGAAAGTTAATACTTGGTTTCTATGCATAGCCTTTCACCACCAACCTAGCCTTCAAACGTTTTTCCCCATTTGCCTCTAATTTAATTCTGTATAGCCACTTGCACTCAAGGGTTTTATCTCTTTTGGCAACTGAACTAGCTCCCAGGTTTTGTTTTGTTGGAGTGATTCTCATTCATCATACATAGTTGCCTTCCACTTTGTGGCATCAACACATGTCATGGTTTCCTTCACTGTTTCTGGTTCACCATTATCGCTGTAAAGTACATAATTCAATGAGGGAGAGTACCTATCAGGAGGTCTAGTAGTTCTGGTTGACCTTCTAACCCAATGAGACACATCTGTAGCTTGTTTTTCATCATCTTCTACCTCATTTTCTTTCTATCCTGCATTTTCTCCTTGCTGTCCTAAGTTCTCAACTTGTTTCCATGTACTTTCAGCATGTTGTCCAAAGTTTACAACTCTGGAAAATCCATGAATTTCATCATTTTCAATTTCTTTAGTCACGCTAAAAGGAGTCCTTATGCTTTCTGAGCCATTTCTGTCCTTCTCTTTCTTTTGCAGCTCACTAAACATCACATTTTCTCTAAATTTAATGTCCCTAGATCTCACTACATGTTTCAATTCAGGATCCTAAAGTATAAATCCTATCTCATCTTCTCCATATCCAACAAATATGAAACTTTTAGCCTTGTCCTCCAACTTAGTTCTATTTTTCTTTAAAATATGCATAAATGTTTCACATCCAAAAACTCTTAAATGACTATATGAAATGTTTTTACCTTTCCAAACAGCTCTAAAACAACATTATCAATTGAAGAATGTGGAGACCTATTCACCAAGTATGTAGTAGTCATAACTGTCTCTCCCCAAAATGTCTTAGGTAGGCCTACACCTGAAACCATTGTTCTAGCACGATCCAACAATGTTCTATTGCATCTTTCAACAACTCCATTTTTCTATGGTGTACTACGAGGGGTACAAATGTACGTAATTCCTTTGATATTGCAAAAATCAGCAAATACTTTAAAAGTGTGTTCCCCACCATTATCAGTTTGCAAACATTTTATTTTCAGACCTGTTTCATTTTTTACTCTTGCAACAAATGTTTTGAAAATTAAAAACACTTCATCTTTTGATTTCAACATATAAACCCAAACCTTCCTTGTATAATCATCTATGAAAGTCACAAAATAAATAGATACACCAAGAGAAATGGGAGTCATAGGCCACAAACATCAGAATAAACCAATTCTAACTTATTTTTCTTTCTACTGTCCAAATCCTTAGGAAAGTTTACTCTCCTAGATTTTCCAACTAAATAATCTTTGCAATCAGTTTGAGCATAAGAAAATACAGGAATGAGAGTTTGATTTTGAAGTACCTTTAAGCTTGATCAACCAATGTGTACAAGACGTCTATGCCACACTTCAGAATTTTCTGTATCAGAAACTGTTGCAATAGAGTTGCATGAATTTGCCATCAATGTATATAACCTACCCTCCGTCTTTCCTTTCAGAATGGTCATGATTCCCTTGGAAATCCTCCAATGTCCACCTCCACTACTAAAATTCAGACCTAAATCATCCAGCTGTGGAACTGAAATCAACTTCTTTGTAACTTTAGGAACATGTTTAACATTATCTATTGTCACCTTTGGCATCCCTGCTTATTGCAGACTTATACTTCCAATTCCAAGAACTTTTAAAGCTNAGCTTATTGCAGACTTATACTTCCAATTCCAAGAACTTTTAAAGCTTTTCCATTAGCAGCATATACAAAGCTATATTTAACTTTATGATAATATGCAAAATAAGACTTATTTGGACAAATATGAAAGGAGGCACCTGAGTCAATAAACCATATGTCACTGCTACATCCATCTACCACCATTGTACATTGTTCTTGAATAAAAAAACTAACATTTTCATCAGCTACATGTACCTCTAATGTTCCTTCTTCTGACTTCTTCTTCTTTCCTTTATTTTTTTGTGCTTTTCATGCAAAGTAATACTTCTTCAAATGACCTTTCTTCTTGCAGTACCAGCACTCTTGAGTTTGAGTTCTACCATGTGATACTCCTCTATCCGTGCTTCTTCCCCTACTTGGAAAATATCTCCTACTTCTACCTCTTTTCTCTGCTACATGAACATTTCCAGATCTAGAAGACTCATCTACTCTTATTTCTAAATCCTGAAGAATAAACATAACCTATTCAAATGTCATAGATGAAACACTCATAGAAGTAGTAATAGATGTCACAATTGCAAACTAGGAATTAGGTAAGGAGTCTAACAAAGCATAGGATTTAATTAAATCTGTAATAACAATTTTATATTCCTCCAACTTATTCAGATTTCTCATCATCTCATCCAAATGATCTTGAAAAGACACATCAGATCTCTTCTTGCATCTAAAAAATTTCTAATAAATGTGAAAGGTATTCAAACTTGATACTTTGTCAAACCTATTCTTCATCATTTGCCACAGATCATGCAGATCCATATTAGGTTTGATTAAAGGCCAAAATCCCATTTCTTAGAGTTGGATGAATGAAAGATAATTCCTTAGTCTTAATTTTCCTCTAATCAGCATTTGACATTCTTGCTAGTTGAGAGGGTTATAACGCCTCTTGGCTCTCCTTTTGTGCTGAAACAGCCTTCATCAAAATGCTCCAAATGTTCTAGTTCCTTTGCCACCAATCTTTCCATTGTTTGTAGCCCCTCCATCTCTTTAAATCTAGCTATGATACCAATTGTTATAATTAGATCTGAAAACACAATACAAATTCTTTAGAGAAATTATTAGAACCCTACATATTTGAATAAATCATTAGAGGCAAAATATTGCGCTATAGCAGGTCAAGAAACACTATAAATCACTCTCAAAACGTTCTAAACTCTAGCAAACATTTGTTGTGATAACAAAATGAAAGCAGAATGAAAACAATAAAAATAACACAAGGACACAGAGAGTTATGTGGTTAGGGCCCTTTTTATCCTACTTCCACAACAATGCTGATCTACCTTCTATTCTTCTCAAATCTTTAAGACACAAGCCATCCTTGTAACTTTTCCAAACACCCAATCTATTATTCCAACAGATCTTAGATCAACACCAACAAGACTCACGTCTCCAAGGTAAAACCTTGATACAATTCTTTCACTTCTAAGCACACACAAAAGGCTACTCCAAGCCTTCTATTTATGAAGAAACATGAGGACCAACCCCCAATCCTAATACATGGGGGATAAAACACATCCCCACATCAAATGCAACATAAAAGGAAATGCAACAATTAATGTATTTGTCTTTATTTTTCCAACAATATGGACATTTCTTGTCATCCATTTGTGTAAGCACAACTCCCAAGGCATAATTTGATGCATCAATCATAACATGAAATGATCTAGATGAGTTAGGTGCCTGTAGGATTAGATTTTTTACAAGTTTCTCCTTGGCTATTGAAATGCTTGTTCACATTTCACGATCTAGGCAAATGAAGCATCTTTCTTTGGTTGCTGCATCAATGATTTTACAATCTTAGAGAAATTCTCTATAAATCATCGGTAGTAGCCAGTATGTTCAAGGAATGACCAAACACCTTTGATAGTTTTTGGTTAGTGGGTTATTTCTTGGATGATCCTTATTTTTTTGGGATTTACATCAATACTTGCTTGTGATATTCTATGCTCTAATACAATGCCTTCTTGGACCATCAGGTGACTCTTTTGCCAGTTAAGCCATAAATTTATTTTAACACATCTTTTTAGCACTTGCTCATGGAGGTCTAAGGCTTGCTCAAATGTAGCTCCATAGGTGGAGAAGTCATCCATGAAGACTTTCATACTACTACTAATTTTCTATTGAAAAATGCTAAGGAGTAGACATTGGAATGTAACAAGGGCATTGCACAAACCAAAAGGCATCTTGTAATATGCAAAATTTTTCCAAGGACTTGTGAATGTTGTTTTGGCTTGGTCCTCTAGTGCGATCTAGATTTGGTTATAGCCACTATAACCATTCAAAAAGCTATAGTAGAAATGTCCAGATATTATGTCTAACATCTAATCAACAAATGGCAATAAAAAATGGCCCTTGAATGTTACTATATTTAGCAGTTGAAAATCAATGCAAACATGCCACTTGCCTTCTTTCTTTCGCATAATCATGAGTGAACTAACGCACTATATCCGCAATGGGATAAATGAACCCCACCTTGAGGAGTTGTTTAATTTCCTCCTTGATGATCTACTTCAATTTGGGGTTCAATCATGTTTGTGGTTGCATCTTTGGCTTCATGGCTAGATTAGTGTAGATACAATGATAGCAAATCCTAGGATCAATCCCTATGAGTTTAAGATATGACCAGGCAAAGGCTGTTGACCATTTTTCAACCATGTTCAACAACATATTTTTCTATTCTAGAGTAAGATTGGCATTGATTATGATTGACTTTCCATTTTTTAAGAATACATATTCTATGCTGGCTAGTAGAGTTTTTAGTTCAAGGGGCTCTTGCTTGAAATTTTTAGGAATTTCCAACTCTCCCTAGTAAGTATCATCATTTGAATCATCAGAGAGTTCATGATGAACTTGCTCTAGTTCATCCATGCTTGTGACATATGCACATGTTAGGCTCTCAGTTGGTTTCATGCAAAGTGTGCTACTCTCAAAATTAGCAGTCAACCATTGGATGTCCTCTTGTTTTGTGGCTACTGTATATAGACATATTTGAATTTATTCTTTTGGTGCACATTGCTTGCATGAAAAGATGGATGCTCATTTCACTACCTAGAGTTTTTTCACATAATTGCATTCTATATCACTATACATGATGCATGGAGCTTGCTTCTTCTCGATCTTCTTGAAGGCATCTTCTTTAGATATTTTTGGAGAAAGATCTTTGATGTCCATTCTTGCATCAACAGTGCTTAGCCATGCCCTTTCCATGATGATTAGGAAGTCCCCTTTATAGTTCTCCAGCTTGATCACTAGGAAATTAGTAGGATAAGATCACCCATAAATAAAGGTCACAATGTCTTTCACCAATCCCAATGGAATAGTGATTGACTGGTATGCCAATTCTAATTTAATATTGCTCTTGTTGAGATGAGCTAAACTTCATGCAGTATACATCTTATGAGAAATTAGGTTGACATTAGAACCTGAGTCAAGAAGAGCTTTGCATGGTTTATTCTTAGCAATCTGCAAATAAATAAGAGGACTTCCATGATCTACTAACTTCCTAGAAAGGTTGCCAACACAGATCGATGTGAGTAAGCATCACAATATGGATCTTGGGAGATGTTTGATTTGAAGGGAACTCAAAAGAATTTGATATAGAGAAAAATAGAGGAGCAGGGTTGTCAGCTACAGGTGTATTTTAGGGCTTAGGTGGACTATGTGGTTGAAAGAAAGGTCTTTTCTTTGATCGAGTATCTGAACCACTTAGCTGATGAACCAGTTGTTGATTAATGGACCTGGTAGCATTGTATTGTTGTGGTTTAGCTAGGAGTTCATCCTACATAGGTGGAGTAGGTGATAGCTATATGTATGGAGGAGGAAGATGTGTAGGAACAGGAGGAGGATAAGGGTAAGAGGTGGTATCCATTCTTGCATGTGGAGAATGAATTCAATAATAATTAGAAGGATGGTAGTAAGATTGAAGAGTAGAAACATGACTGGAGGAGTCACATAGAGATAGGGGTTACTAAACATAATACCCATATAGATTAGGTTGTTGATAAGGGTATTGCTACTTTGGTGGTGCCAACACCTATGACTATGGTTGCTATTACTATTGATATTACTCATATGGTTGTGGTGGAGTTCCACTTGGATAATACTATTATTGTTGGTTGAACTACCTAGAATTACCTTGAGGATAAGGCAATTGTCTAGGTGTTTGCCTTTGTGATAGTCATGGATTCAAAGCATACAACATAGGTTCCTATAAGTGTGAAAAAATAGGACAACATCCTTTAGGATGTTCATAATGGTAGATGTCACATCCACCATCATCATCTGATTTACTTCCCACAACTTCCTCTATTGCAACAATCCTGCCCTTACCTCTTTGATAGACACGTTTAACTTCCTTGCACCTCCTTCACTCACAGTGACTACCTTGTTCTTTAGACTCTTCAGAAATTTTTAGGAAAGCTTGAAATATGCTATCCATGGAGTCCCATAACTAATCAGCCTTGGCCATAATTTTAGATTAAAATTTTTGAAGCAGCAAGGCTTTCCTATTCACCACCTCATCAAGTGTTGATTCTTCCTCACTATCACAAAATCGAATCTCCCACTTGCAAATGGAAGGATCGCTATTATACTCTTCTCCAATTTCTCTTTTTCTTAATTCACCTTCCTATTTAGCTACCTACTCGATTAATCTTTTGATCTAATGGGTGCTTAATTCAAATAATCACCCTGGGGCATAGACACCAAGGATTCTCCTCATTGTAGATCGAAGCTCGTCTACAATGTGGCGAAGTTGATCTAGCTAAGAATAACCATGGCCATGACATTTGTGCATTAAGGAATAGTATCAGTCAATGGTAGCATCCAAGGGTTCATGTGTTTCTTATTTCCATCCTTGGATCTACCTTCTCAAGTTGGACACTCTAGAGTATGTTTGATATTTTTCATTGAATAATTTAAGCATTGTACTCCATTGTCTGATAGATTTTGATTCTAAGGATTGATACCAATTCTCTACTTCTTTAATGAGTGTCCTTGGGAACAACTTAAGTTCTTGCCACTCATTTTCTATATTCTACATGGCACATGCATCTTCAAAAGCCTGGAGGTGATTTTGTAGATCTGAGCTATATCCCCCTTCAAACCTAGGGATATTGTTCATATCTAGTCTTTTGATCTTACTATCCTTTATATGCCTTTTTGGAATTCATACTACCTCTATAATGTTTAGCATGCTCCAAGTAGCAAGTAACGGCTCATCAAGGCCTTGATTTTGGTGCCTACGATGCCCTCTACTATCCCTTCTTTCATGGCATTACGTCTCTCTTGAATGCTTGTGCCCTTAATCTTGCCTTGCTTGATGGTCCCTTTGATCATTTCGATTTTGTTGATCACCTTCATCACTATCATGTCCCCTAGAATTGCAATTAGAACTAGAAGATGATGATGATGATGATGAAGGTGAAGAGGAAGGAGGACTAGCACCATCATGATGCCTGCTACCACCTATTCAGTGATCACAACCATGATTACAATCTTGTTTCTTGTCCACATCCCTACCCTAACTTGCCTCTTTAGATCCTTCTTTGTCATTAGATCCATTCTTACTAGAACTAGGATTATGAATCATGGACTACAAGTTCTGGTTTTAACCTCCCTCACCAAAGTTAAAGAGAGGGATTTGACTCAATGGAAAACCTCCAAAGAAGGGCTCTCCACCATCTTTTTGGTATAGCAGGAATGGGAGTCAATAAATCCTTTTTCCTTCATAGATTCATGATGTTGTTCTAGCTGTCAATCCCTTAGATGTTGTACCTCAATGGGATGATAATCCCCGGCATTACTATCCTGCACTACATACTTAGCATGAAGTCCTTGGAGACCCCATCGTATAAGCATTTGTTGGAGCATTGCAAGAATGGATCGATTAGGCAGCAATACAATGTTGCCCTCTATGTCATGCCACCGTAGATATTTATCTTAGTGTAGGATGAACATGGAATTTGATACATACTCATTAGGATGAGCATATACCACTCAGTATTGTTGAGGCATCAGTTGATGTACCTCATCACACTTGGGTAGGGAATCACTCCTATGAGAAGAAGACATTTTATGTTAGAAAAATAAAAATCTAGTGTGCTTCTTAGAATTGTTGTAGTAATATTACGATGTGATATGACTCTAAGGTTTTTTTTAATGATTTGAATAAATTTTCACTAGTCTTAGATAGTGCACATAACAACTAAAAGGTCCACAACAATGGTGCCAATAATGTGCAGCGAGGTACCCCTATGCCCAACCATACGAATCACAAGTGTTCACACATGATTTGGTCAAACTCTACAAACCTTAAGTTCTTAAGTACATTAGTTTCAAGAAAGTGAAATCTAATTGAAATGATCCTTTTCTTCTTAATTCCACTTATGAGGTACAAGTATATGGTTAAGTGCAACTAAGGTATGTGATTTTTATCATGTTATATTTTATAATTTTAATGGCCTAGAACCAAAATGAGAGGTAGAGTGATATAAGATCTAATTCTTCTATTGCCTAGCTAGCCTAACACAAGTACCTATTTCCACTCTCTAGACACATCCTACACATATGTAGCCTTACTAGGCTACCAAACATTAAGTGTTTCTCAAGTTACCAAGTGCTACACATATGCTCAAAGTAATCGTGCCTATGTTCATTAACAACTAGAAATTAATTGCTTAATGAAAATGAATTAAAGTAAAGTGCATGAATATCAAATGCATTAAGAAAACATTAATCTATTCTTAGTGTTGCAAGGATTATTAAAAGGGTTCATTTTTATTCCCATCACATTGCTGTGCTTAGGTACATCAATGCTCAAACAAAGATTTGTACACACTTAGACTCTTGTTGCGGGCACTCGGAAAATATTTTAACTCTGGAGAAAAAAAATTGCAAGAGCTTCACTTTTCTATAACAAAAACTATGAAAAAACATCTAAAAATCATGATTCCAAGCACTATATTTATAAGCCAACATATACCCTACAATATCAAATATTCAACATCGCATCTTAGGTTCCGACATCAGGTATCCGATATCAGAGCTAGTCAAAACATGATTCATCACTACGCCATAACCTCATAACCAAACAGTAGCCCTTCTTACCTTGCTAATAATGAAAACCTATGTTTAATATTTATTCACCATGAACATGTGACATCTCCTTTGACGTGCTCTACCAATCAAGTTCGCTAAATATAACACATCTCATTCAATGAGAAAATGAAAATTCAGCCTTGCCAATGAAACCTAATGAAGGTTTTGCTTCCACAAAAAAAAAAATAGGAGGAAATACCTAAGAAGGACAAAAGGCCAATGTACCCTAAAGTTAAGTAAATCAATGACTCTTGAAAAAAAAATAGCTAAAGTGACCAAAGAAGCATAAGAATGGAATGATGGTTTCTCTAAAACATTATCGAGTAACTAGCAGTTCAAACATGAAGCATGAAGACCTTTTTAGCTAGTACACATGTCACTATACCATAGCCATGATGTCAACACATTTGGAATTCTTTGTTAGCCCATGTGATCATTTAGATAGCCCATATAGCCAACATCTCATCCTAAATTCTTAACATCCCATTATGACCATTCCTTGGCATGATTAATATCTTTTAATACTAGTGCAAAAGGTAGGCTTTATTCTGCACTTGACTACACTTATCTATGTCATTGATCTACATTTCCAAGGCTATGAAAGTTTGTTGAAATCTACAATGGTTTCTCTATCCTCTGCTAAAACTATATCTCTATTTTTGCCAAGGAAATTTCTTCTATGTTAAAAAGATCTATCAAAAATTCCTCAAAATGGTGTAGAATCTAGTATAAATAAGCTTGGAATTCATTGTTCTTATGTCCATTATAGTCCCATAGGCTTTTTGGAGAAAAATGGTTTTGGACCATTTTCATGACCAAAAAGTGCAGTGTATGGGTTACCAACGTTTTTGGCTTTTTTAGTTATGTTTTGGCAATGTATGGAGCTTATTACCATGGTCCACATTGCAGTGTATGGGCCACCAACATTTTTGACTTTTGCTACTAAATTTGATTGTGTTTTTAGACTTTTTACCTTTAATCACTCACATTAATGCAATTCACAATGTGTGGGCTATAAATTTCACTTTACACATTAAAAATGGTCTAACATTTTGCCAAAATAAGGCCACAAGGTAGAATTTTTTATGGGAAAACAAGGTAATTATTTTTGCCTTTGAATTCCTATGAAATTACATTACAAATTTAGCTACTAGGATTCTTATGTGAAACATGAATTTTCTTGAGGTGTTTCATTGGCTCCTCTTTGTTGATATTTGGAGGATTAACCCAAGAGACATCAACAAAGAATACAAAATACCACCATAGGCTCATCACCAATGCTCCCTCTCCACACCTAATTCTTTAGCTTATTCCTTGTATTTGCAAGCTTTTAAAGCCCCCTAATTTCTACTCTCTAAACCTATTTATTTATAGTACTTTACATTATTTAATTCAAAGTTTTGCAGTTGTTTTAGCCATATTTATTTTTACACATTTTACACATATTTCTTCATTCTCAGTCCAACGTAAAATCCTGGTTTCGTATGCTTTCATTTGTTCTTGTTAATATGGATGGTAATAGAATTTTTAAGTCCTTAGGAAATTGGAAATACCATTTAAGGTACACCAAATCCTTCCAAGACTTGTGGCTCTTGGGGTTAAACTATTCGATGCTAAACTTTTTGATTTTTTAGTTGTTACAATGGTTAAGTCTAGTTAAGGCATATGATATGTTTTTTTAGAATCACTTTTGATGTATTTTTCTCCAAATTTCTAGATGATTACGTAAAAGTGGAATAATTAATTATCTAACTAATCAACTAGTTTAATAACTAAATATCCTAACATGGAGTATCTGTTCCTACTTGTCATACACATCTTGAACTAGTATTAACACTACTAGGTTACTAAGTGACTATTATTAGGCATACCAAATGTCTACTGCTAGGATTACCAAGTGTTAATATGTTATGCTTGAAGTGTTTGTACTCAAGTACTTATGATTAATTATATTAACTTTTTAAGAGCATAAATGTAAATTGCATGGAAAGTAAGTACCGAATAGAAATAGTAAACTAATCTAAGTGCTACAATGGATGTAGGAAATCTCGATTTTATTGTTATTCATGCTAATGCATTCAAGTACATAGATACTCAAAAAAAATTTCATACAATCTCTTAGATCCACACTAGGGGCACTTAGAGAGAGAATATTCTAATTCTAGAAGGAACAAACTACAAGAGTTATACTAAGGCTATGACTAAAAAGTATCATAAATGCAAGTAGTGTAGGCATTTATATAGGTAGTAACTACATCAACATCAATGTATTTGCACCAATGCATCCTATAATGCATTGATAGGGCTACATTAGAAGGCATGCATTGACGTAGCTTATCTTATTGATATCTCATCATATCCCCACAACTAATTGAAAACTCATCCTTGAGTGAACAAAAGTGGGATCAAGCTTCTTACAAAATTGGAAGGTATGAAATTTATTAATAGAAAGAAAGACCGACTAACTTTTAACTAACTCTAAGTGCCAAATTATACATTGTTTATAAGAAATAAATGTCCATTATAATAAAATTGGATGCTTTACAAAATCTTCAATAGGTGTCTGTAGATTTACCAAAGATGTGATGAAGTCTCATATAGTGCTTCGAGGTGGAGGCTCCTATGGCTCTAATAGTCCCTCATCTCATCTTGGTACTGCTAGAGGTTAAGGTTGGCCTGCTATTACCATTGCTTTTATTAGAAGCTTGAAAGCATCGAAAAGTGCTTTTATATTTTTTTTCTTTACTCTATGGATCATATACGGTCCACTCGACTTCATTGATGTGGGCTGGAACAAGAATGTTTCATGAACAAGGCATTAAAGAAAATAGTTTCTTCATGTTGATAAACTAGGCTACAAAAGTTTTATGTTCTATGTCAAACATTCTTACAAGGTTTTGCAACTCCTGGTAGTCATCCATCCTTCTAGCTAGGTTCTCATAATAGATCATTAATTAGTGAATATGCTTTTGACAACTTATATTTTATTTTCTTGTGGAGCTTGAACTTTCCCTCATAGAGGAGGTAACTTCTGGTTACCTGATTCTCTAGTTCTAACTTTGGCCTTTCTACTATCAACATCACTAAATTTGCATAACATAGGTTGGCAAGCTTTGTGTACTCCATCATCTTGTCAATTTATAACTCATTTAGGTGGATTTTAACCTTGTTAAGCGCATTCAATTCATCAAATATAGGCTACCATATGTCACCTCTTTGCTGAAGTTGCTGAAGAGCCTCATTCATCTTTGTCTTTACTAGCTAAATATCCTTTTCATTAGCCTACTTAAGGAGCCCAACCTAGTTCCTATAGTAATTCTTCACACATTAAAACTTTAAGACTTTATTTTTCTAGGTGGCTACCTCAATCATGGTCTTCTTGCAAAGAGTGCAAACTTTCTCCATTGAGAGATTTCAATTTTTTGCTACCAACCTCCTCAGATCCAAGTTCACCTTAGTTAGCTACTCCCACTATTTATGTATTAGTTTAAACTAATTGGTCCTTTTGTTGCTCAGCATTGCACAAGTGATGATTATCCTTTGTGAGGACTAAGGTCTCTTTCCAAGGTTGTGATAGGTCCTTGTTAATGTTAAAAGCCATCGCTTCTAATAAGGACTCATCGAAGATCATAGACTTCTTTGCATTCTTAGCCTCTTAAAGTCTTTGTTGAAGTTATTAAAATACTTCATCCCTAGTAAGCTTGGGCTGAAGAATAGTAGGATTTGATAGACAAGCCATCAACTCAACAACTTTGATGACCAACCATCGATCAACTATGGTGAACTCCTCTAATTGTGCATTGGTAATAAGTAGTTTGTCTCTTATCTTGAGCAACTATGACTAGTTTGCAATGATACCATCCAAGAGATCAAGGATCTCTAGAGATGGTTTCCCAGCTCTAACTAGTCTTTCCAACACCTCCTCGTGTTGGGAAGTGCTCATCCAACCACTTCCTACTCTTGTAGATATATGAATGTTTGCCATTATGGTAATGTCAATTACTAATGTTGTAGGAATATTTAGGACTTTAGTAATCCTATCAATCATCATCTTTGTTATTGTTTGCTAGCCTTTGTGCTACATCACTAGGACAATTTCCCCCTCACTTTCTTCTAACATTATTGAAAAGCCTATGGTATTTCTTGAAATTTTAGGAAATGATTATCTAGGAATGGATACTATGATCTCTTGGTTACTTGGATTAGGCCTTGTGGATGCATGTTTCCTTTAGGTGAAGAATAATAGAGTAGTCTCATTGTCTAGCCAACTAATGGTTCTTACAACCTCATTTAAGTGGCTCATGGCTAGATTGTACACATATGGTTTTTCACCACATACAAGACTTTGCTATTACTATAGCTACTACTCTCTAAGTTTTCTTAGTTGTTTCATAACTGTAAGTACCTTTGGCATAATCTTTGGAGCTATAAGTGATGGCTACTTCTCTTCTTACAACTTGGTTGCTACCTTATATTTCATCATTTCCTACCATGATGTGGTAGGAGCATGGCAAACCATATCATATGAATAGCAAGCTAAGCCTTCACGTTTGCATAGTTTATGGATGAGACATGAAAAGGGGAGGGTCTTTCTTCCTTTTTTATTTTTCTTAAAAAATTTCTCTATTTCTAGGAAAATAATCTAAGGAAGATTGCCTAGAAACTTTTCACTCAGAGCAATGCATGCTTAGGTAAAGAAAGCAATGACTTTATTGGGCCTTACCATTGGGTTTAGGTGATGAGCCTTGATTTTAAACTATGCTCTCTCTGCCTTGGTAAGAGCACCATACTCTTTGTGATCTACTCCATAGCATCGCTACACCCATTCTTTCTTCACCTATGGATTCACCTACATCAAAATCTCAGCCAATTTTTTCGTTGTGTTTGGCAATTTGAGGGTCTCTATAATGGTCTCAATCAAGTCAAAGATGATGATGTCTTTAATCTTTACCCATGCATCTTCTTGCTAGTTGTTCTAGAAAAGATAGGTCTCCCCCATGTACCATTCTCTATTGCTAGAAAGAATGGACCATATGATAGATCCCTGTACTTATGTACAGACCTCTTTTGGTGCTAGCTCCAAGAAGGGTCCAAAGTTCAACTCTTGAAGAATGGAACTCTAGACCTCCTAGTCCTAATCATCTTTAGGCAAGCCTCTTTTAGAGTGACTTTTAAGCTAGGCCTTGGCATAGGGACCTCATCTTACCTAGATTGGCCTATTTCATCAATGGGAATTTGGTGAACAGATTCCACTTCAAGCTCCTCCCAAAGGGGCCCAATGGCATGGGTCCCTTCAACTACTTGTTCTTGGGGCTATTATGGTTGTTGCTACTAGTCCCTTCCCCCTCTCAATCACTTCTTCCTAGGCCATGAAGGCCCTTCTACTTGCGATCCTCACTTTGGTTCCATTTGTAATTATAGACGTAACTTAGGACTAGCTTTTTATTTCATAACCCTTAGTTATTTTGATACCTTTCTTATTAGATTAGGTTATGTTTAGGCTTGTTTGTGATATTAGCTAGATATATTATTTAATATTATTTTATTGGTTACCTATCAAAGTTTTTTCATTAGGTTTAATCCTTCTAGGATAAGTAACTTAATATTATTTTAATGGGTTAACCTTGGCGAGTTAGGAAAATTTTAAAAACTTTTCTACAAGAAACCAAAGTTTTATGTCCCCCATGATTTAGAGCTTACCTTCAATAACACAAGTGAAACACCGTGAAAATTACGAGTTGGCCTCAGGCAAAGATTCGCAATTCAAGCGAGAGCGCGCATCAGCTTTGTTCAAGGACAAGTTTACGCTCTATTACGCGCGGCAGCGTAATGAGCGTAATAAGCTCCAAAATAGTCAAAGGCAGAGTCTAGAGAAGCAAAACAGTTCGACACTTTTTCTCGTGGCGCATGAATAAATTATCTTTACGCTCGTTACGCAGCGGTGTGTATCATTGCGTATTCCATCACTAAGGCTAGACATTATTTACGCTTCGTTACGCGCGGCTGCGTAGTGAGCGTAAATTAAACATTGTTTTACGCTTCGTTACGTGCGGCTGCGTAGTGAGCGTAAGACAATTTTGAGCCTATTGTTTTTATAC
>MNCI01010894.1:127458-146348 GCA_015680685.1 Gnetum montanum
GTAAGTCCCTGTCTGATCGACAAGACCGTTCAGGGTGCCACGGATTCGCTTTTTCCAGCATAGCCCTCGCACGGATCCGTGGTTAAAACTGTACACACGGAACCTCGGTCGGTATTTCCAACTACCGACATTTTCTGTCGTTGCAACAAGGATCAAAAGATGGGTGCAAATGGGGTAATGATTTGAGACCTAAGAGACTTGAAAAGTTCTTGGGCTCAGGAAGTGTCACATGTATTTATACGTTTTTTGTGTTGTGTTGATGAGGATGCGTCAACTAAGCCCTTTGTGTTGACACAACTATCCTTAGCGATACTTTGCATATGGAAAATGGAATAATTTTAATGAGTTTTGGGATGAAGCAAGAGCCCAAAGAAAGCTAGAAAGATGTAAGATAATGACAACAACCTAGAAGAGGATGATGTTGGCTTAAGAAAAGAAGTTTGAGTAGATTTGGATTGCCAAAATAGAGCAAAAATAGATGTAGAAATGCAAGATGGTAGGGTTGATTGGATAAATAGCCAAGAGATAGGAATTTTAACATGAGGGAGACCAAGGAAAGTGCAAGTGGGTCCTTCCCAAAGTAAGCTTTATGCCCTTCATGCCCTTGTAGGCCCTCATCCTAAGGAGTCCATAGGCACCAAGGAGGATTAAAGATCATTTTAAGTTAAATATCGTATCTAATGGAGTAATTATCTTAGGATTATGGATTCAAAATAACAAATGTATTAATTAGCCATGATATGAGGTAGTGGGGTGGTATGTTATGGATTAAGAATAATGGTATAGAGAGAATGCTAAGAGATCTGTATCTAGGTCACATGAAGTCCTTGTGAAGTGTGTAATTAAGATGATTTGATATCATATCATCCTTAGTCTAGACCAAGTTCATCCACTTTCAATAACTTAACATTGTCATATCCTATCCCTTCAACCATCAAGAGGTCATGACAATTCCGAAAGAACAACCACCACTCCAAGAGAAGAAGAAAAAAGAAAAAGGAAGATAGAAAGGGCCTTAGGTAGAGAGATTCCTTCAAGCATAGGTAACATGTCTTTCTAGATCCATAACCATTGCTTATAGCCTATTATAATGTCTAATGGATGTTCTTTGAATTCCCATGTTTTTTTTCACAAGAACCAAACCATACAAAGACATGCTTCCTTTAAAGGTTAACAGTAGAAGTGGTGATATACCATTGGAGAAAAATCATAAAACTCAAGAAAGAAATTGGAAAGAGAATATGACATGTCCCCTTGAGGTCACATCCTTTTTCATTTCTTTTGGGTCTATTCCAAGTCTATTGAGTAGCAAGACCATTGGTTACTTTTAGTTGCAATGTGAAAGGATCTCATGCTTCCAAAATGCAGAGCCTCTATGGAATAGATGGAATGGATGGATGTCATGGTCCCATTACCTGATACCATGAGCAATTGATAATTTTTTAATGGAGATCATAATCTAAGGACAAAAAATTAATTTGGCCATTTATCAAACCAATAACAACATTAATGATTTCATCAAACAGCTTCTAGTATCAACAATAGCAATAGCAAAATCAAAGATATCCTATATAACAAGATAAAAGAAGAATGAAAGAAAAGTGAAAATATATAAAATAAATGGTAAAATAGGTAAGAAAATGAAAACACATGAAAAATAATGTAAAAAAATTGTGAAAAATTGGATTAGTCACAATATATTAATATATCTCCCCCATGACTGAGTTGAGAGGAGGATATATGAAAAATAGAGCATGCTTGTGTGGATGTTAAGGTGTTAGTACTATTGGTTAATTTAGGTTCAATAAAAGGCTTCACTTATTGGATGTTGATCAACAATTATTTTTTGTGCTTGATGCAAGGTAAATGATCAAGGCACTAGAAGGAAAAGTTTCATGAGTGATGTAAGTTCCTTTCCATAGCATTTGGAATTTATGCATGGAATTTCAATAGAAAATCTTATTGCCAAGTTAAAACTTAACTCTCCTTATCTGTGTATCATGATGTTATTTAGCATGTTCTTTGTATACTTTGTTCATAGTTAGGACTACTTAATGATTCTCATCTAGCACATTTAGTGTCATCAAGCATTCTCATTATGCTAGATCATGATCAAGGTTAAGCTGAAAATTAACTGAAAGTGTATGAAGCTCAGCTTGGATTAGAAGTTTAGGTAGCTATCCATACACCAACTCATAACGAGAATATCCTATAGGAAGTTTTCATGTGGATTGACAACCCCATAGAGAATAGTTGAGTTTTGTTTTCTAATTCTTCCTATATTTGATAATTGTATAGGTTACTATTCGAGTTATCTTCTTATTAGTAACTTTAGCTTAACCGAGGGGGTTGTGAGTTTATGTTGCACCCCTAAGCATTACATCATTTTCTAGAAAGTAAACCTTGTAAAATAAGTCCCATTATTAGAAATAAGTGTCTTTGCAGACCAAACCTATTTCCCACATTCTATTGGATAAACCATTCTCTAGTGGAAGATGAATGAGTAATGACGACTGTCACTTAGTATAATCATCAATAGCTATAATGATTTATGTATTTCCATTGAACATGGAAGTCATGGATCCCATGAAGTTAATGATCCAAAGATCAAAGGGCTCCAGTAATTATGTCCACTACTAAGACCCTTCCATTTGAGCTATCATTCCTCCATCTCATTGGTAGCATTCGTATCAATGGAGAAAATGATGGGCCAAAAATACCTTGCCATGAGAATCTTCATGGTTATCTTCTTTCCTACATAATGGTCCCCGCAAGAACCTTCATGAGCATTCTCAAAAATCCATAGTTGATCAACATCAGGTATCCACCACCACACCAAGCCATTGGCATAAACCTTGTAAAGGTTTCCTTGGATTTCCATGTACTATTTTCCTTGGTGAAGAAACTATTATCCCATTTTTGTGGAATCTCCTGAGTAAGAAGATAGGAGAGGAAATCATCATACCAATTGGTATCCCTAGAAGTTTGAACATCAAGGGATTTAGTAAAGAGGAGTTCACCTATAAATTGATTAGATAAAGGCTCCTCATCCTTTTTTCCATTCCATCATAACTCACATAAGTGGTTAACAACCACATTCTTAGTTCTCTTTCTATCCACCATTGTAAGGTTAAACTCCTATAAAATTACAAGCCATCATATGACACAAGGACTCATTATTGGCTTATTTACTAGGAAATGGATAGTAATGTGATCCATGTGCATAAATATTTTGTATTTAAGAACATAGGGCCTAACTTTTTCCAAGGAGTAAACCACCACCATAAGCTCATTCTTAGTGGTGGTTTAATTTAGTTATGCACTAACAATGCTTTTGCTCACATAATGGATATAGTATGGATGTTTTTAATCCTCCAATTGTGTGAGCATCATTTCTAATGCATAATTAGATGCATCTGTAATAATATGGAAAGGTCTAGACTAATCTAGAACACCTAAAATAGGAGTTTCTACAAGCTTTTACTTTAATTGCTAGAATACATACTTACATTTCTTAGTATAGTTAAAGGGTTCATCCTTCTTGGTTAACTCTATCGATGACTTCGTAATTTTGGAGAAGTTCTCAATGAAGCACTTTTGAACATTGGACATCTCAACATACTTATTACATGCTTGGGTGGAGATAATTTGTATGGTCCATATCTTTTGCATGTAATGGTGCCCTATGTCATTGTATGTGATGCATGGAACTCACTTCTTCTCCATTCTTTCAAACTCTATTTTTTTTTTTGGAGATTTCCAAGAAAAGATCTTGAATCCTCATCTTGGCATCAATTGTACTGAGCTAAGTCCTCCTCATGATAATAGGAAAGTCCCCTTTGTAATTCTCAACATGGATCACTAGGAAGTCTACAAGATAAGACTACTTATAAATAGTGCACAATGTCCTCTACTAATTCCAAGAGGATAATAATAAATTGATCGGTAAGCTCCAATCTGATGTTGCATTTTTTTAATAGAGGTAGGTTCTAAGTCTTATACATTTCCTATGAGATTAAATTACTCCAAAACCTAAGTCCAATAGAGCCTTGCACAAATCATTCCTTATGATCTAAAAATTGATAAGGAGCTCCCAATATCATATCATTTCTTGGAAAGGTGACAAACCTTAATCTAATCAATAATTGCATGGTTAACATAACGGTGCACACATTGGAGAACATTTGGTTTGAAGGAGGCTCAAGGGTGATTTTAGAAGTAGTGAATCCAAGGTTAGCATCCACAATTATTTGTGAGAATTGTGGTAGACTATTGATCCTAAAGAAATCCCTCTTTCAAGGTTTAGGCTTAAAACCACTTGGATGGCTATCTAGCTATAAGTTAACAATCCTTGTGGCATTTTTTTGCTACAACTATGGTAGAATTTTTCCCTACATAGGTGGAGCATGTGGTAGAGGAGTGTTATTTAATTATGCAAAGTTTGACGATGGATAAGGAGGAGGATAAGTATAGGGTGAATCAAGTCACAGAGTATGGATTTGATGATATTCTAGAGGGTAGTAGTCGTAATGGAAAGTAGTGTGGCTTGTAAAGCCATGAGGAGATAAAGGCTTCTAGACATTGTATCTATAGGTATATGGCTACCCATAAGGGTATTGCTATCTGGGTGTTAGCATCCCCCCACACTTTTGGATTTTTCCATTGCTAATATTATTCCTAAGGTTGAGGTGACACTTCACTTGAATAATATCATGTTTGGTGGAACTACTACCTAGGATTGTCTTAAGGATAAGGCAATCTCCTAGGTGGTTGCCTCTTTAAAAATATTGGATTCAAGGCATACATCCAAGATTCTTGTAGATGCAACATCATAGGACAACATCCCTTGGTATGTTCATATTGATAAATATCACATCCATCATCATCGATTCCATAATCTACAACCTTATTGACCATGGTATCCTTACCTTTTTGCTATTGATACCTCCTCTCTATATCTGTTCTTCTCCTTTTATCTCATTCACTACTCCCCTACTTTGCCTTCTCATATACTATTTTCAAAGTAGTTTGGAACTTCTCATCTAAGGAGTTCCACATTTTATCCACCTTGGTCAATATCTCAAAAATAAAATTTTGGATCTACAAAATCTTTCTTTGCACCACTTCATCTAGTGGTGCTTCCTCTTCTGAATCACAAAAGCACACCTCCCTTTTATAGAGGGAGGAATTTCTATTGTATTCCTGTACACTCTCTTATTTTTTCCACTCTCCTTCTTATTTAGCCACTTTTTCTATTAGCCTTTGGATCTAATGGAACTCATCTCAGAAAATCTCCCTTGGGATTAGACCCCAAGAGTTTCTCTTGTTTTATTTTAGAGTCCATCCATGATATGGAAAAGTTTCTCCCTGTGAGCGAATCCATGACCTAAGCATTAGTTCAATAGAGAGAAATACCAATTTAGGGCCATATACAAGGACTCAAGATTCCCTTACTTCTATCCTTGAATATGCTTTCTCATATTGAACAATTAGGAGTATGTTTGGTATTTGTCATTGAATAATTCTAACATCATACTCCATCGGTGAATGGATTCTAATTCCAAAGACTAGTACTAACTTTTTGCTTCTTTTATGAGTCTCCCTGGGAAAATTTCAACTTCTACTAGTCATTTTCAATGTTCTATAAGACACAAACATTATGAAAAGCTTTAGATGATGCTATGAATTTACATTATATCCTCCTTTGAACTTATGGATATTATTCATATCTAGCTATTTAATCCTTTTATCCTTTTGATGCCTAGTGGGAACTCTAACTACTTTTGAAACATTCAACATGTTTCTAGTGGCCACCAATGGTTCATTATCATTATCATGTCCACAATGCTCCCTATGATGATCATGCCTCCTATGGTGAGTTCTGTTGTTCCTCCTTTCTTAGTGATGCTCTTGCTCCTCTCTTTGTTGGCTCTCATCTTGGTTCCCATCATCAAGATGAGATATTCTATCATATCCATCTCAATCCCAACTACTCTTGTCTCTATCTTTATTGTAGCTCCTCCTATTAGAATTTGATGAGGAGGAGGATGATGAAGCTGGAGGACCATGAGAACAATGCCTTCTAGTCCTTCTCTTTTGGTCCTTATCCTAATCCTTTTTTTATCTTTCTCCTTCTCATTGTCATTCTCCTTGTCCTTAGATGAATGACTATAAGACTTGTCTTTTAAGGCTCCTTAGTCTTTGGACCCTATCTTCCCTTCACCAAGGTTCTCCAAGATTAACTATAATTGTTGGTGAAAGGTGTCCTTCTCAAAGAAGGGAGGAAAATTTGTGTATTAGGAGTGGCTAGAAAATAAATCCTCACTATCTTTGCGCAACTATACAAATAATGATTCATTTACCCTTGGAGGCTTCATAATGGACCTCTATATGTTTATCTTTCTAGAGCCGAGCTTCTATAGGCTAGTAAACCCTAGAGACTTGCTTTGTGCTTTCATACTCAAGCCTGGTTGTTTTAATACCCAATCTCATATGTTGGATCATGAGCATGGTAGGAATGGATTGATCAGAAGATAATACAATGCTAACATCCATCTCTCTCCATTGTAACTACTTATCCTAATGGATAATGAAGGTGAAGTCTAGATAATAGGAATCTAGATGGGTGTAGATGACTTTTAACTATTGAGGCTTCTCATCAATGGTCATTTATGTCCTCTCATGTTGCCTATTGCTTTTGTCCTCATGTGATGGAGATTCTTTCCTGTGAGAAAAAGCCATTTCAAAAATAGACATAAGTATGCCTTAGGATAATGTTGTTGTTGTTAGTATTATTATTATTATTATTATTATTATTATGAGTGAGAGATATTTCATTATATTCTCCTACAATGCTTGTATATGAATTCACTAGTTAATAATAGTTAGTACGCTTTGCTAAACTAAGTCCCCAACAATGGCATCAATGATGAGTAGTAGGTATCTCCTACATCCAATCATATGAATTACAAGTGTTGACAAGTGATCTGGTCAAATTCTATAAACTTAGTTACCCAAGTGACAAATATTCCTAAGTAGTGAAACATGGAGTTGTAAGGTCGTTGTCTTCTTAATCCATACTTGTATCTTAACTATAGGTATGATTAAGTGTGATTAAGGCATATGATGTATATTTTTATAATTATTTTTAATGTATTTTTCTCCTAACTATTCGATGAATAAGTAAGGTTGAATAATTAATTATTTAATTAAAATACTAGATTAATAACTAACTATCCTAATGTTGAGTATCCATTCCCACTTGGTGTATACATCCTAGGCTAGTATTAATACTACTTAGTTACCAAGTGGCTATTATTAGGTGTACCAAATGTCCATTGGTGGGATTACCAAGCATTAATACATTATGTTAGAAGTGGTTATGCTCACATATTTATGATTAGTTATATTAACTATTTAAGAGAATAAATGTAAAGTGTATGGAATGTAAGTGTTGAATAGAAATAGTAAACTAATCTAAGTGCTACCATGGATGTAGGAAATCTCAATTTCATTGTTATTCATGCCAATGCATTTAGGTACATAGGGATTGGAATAAAACTTTGTACAATCTTTTAAATCCACATTGTGGGCACTTAGAGAGACAATATTATCACTTTAGAAGGAACAAACTGCAAGAGTTCTACTAAGGGTATGACTAAAAGGTATCATAAATGCAAGGAGTGCAAGCATTTATATAGGCAGTGACTACATCAACATCAATGTATCTGTGTCAATGCATCCTACCATGCATTAACGAAGCTACATCAATGGACATGCATTGATGTAGCCCATCTTATTGATGTCTCATCAACTATGGATCTCTTTAAAGCCCTATTTAATTTCATTTAATGATCTAATTTAAATACAAGTCTTTGTTGCTTGGAAAAATGATGAAGTATGAATGTATTATTTAGCCTTGAATAATCAGTTCTAGATCTAACCCTTAGTTTGAGGATTATGTTTATAATTTTACATTGGA
Organism: Gnetum montanum; assembly: GCA_015680685.1. Lineage (NCBI taxonomy): Eukaryota > Viridiplantae > Streptophyta > Gnetopsida > Gnetales > Gnetaceae > Gnetum > Gnetum montanum. The sequence goes on from MNCI01010894.1 coordinate 135,440, forward strand.
AAAGTTTGAAATGTTTTGCAATACATAAAACCCTATGAATTTTTTTCAAAATCACAATAAACTATGTTACATGTTTAAATTTATGACAAAGAGATATTGCTTTTAGTTATTTTTAGTTTTTTTTTGAAAAATTAGACTTTAATTTTGATGAGATGCGACATGCACTGTGCCGCGATATCGCATCCCATGTGATATCGCATACGCGATATCGCGTCTTTCCCTACGATATCGCGTACACGATATCGCAGTCCACTGCCATATCTATAAATAAGAGGTGGCACTCCCTTCATTTTGAAATCCTAGCTAGAAGTAGCAAAGCTCTAGCAGATTGATCACTCCAGAGTTAGAATTTTTCCCATGTGCCCGCAGTAGGAGTCCTAGAGTGAACGGCTCTTTATTCGAGCAACTTTGTAACCTGAACACAAGTTGTGTACGGCAATAAAGACGAACTTGATTGGATAAACCTTGCAGTACATGGTTTTATTTTATTGTTATTTATTGCTTTCCTAGTGCGCACGAGTACGACTTGATTACGAGCATCTACGGATGTGTACGGCTAATCAAGGAATCGGCTGCTCGTCGCAACGCGTGAGTACGACTTGACTACGAGCATTGTGACTGCTTGGTAACCCAGTAGCGTATTCCAGGATCTGCGCTTGGTAATCCCAGTAGTAGTCCAATGTGTACGGCTAGTTAAGGAATCGGCTACTCATCGCTAGGCTAGAACGTGTGATAAGTACGACTTGGCTACGAGCATCCACGGGTGTGTACGGCTAGCCAAGGAATCGGCTGCTTATCACACTTAGGCTAAATAGGTGCCTCAGTACGACCACTTCGAGCACTTGCGTTACGTGTGGTGATCCCAGTAACGATTAGCGTTTGGTAGCCACAGTTGCATAGTTCAGGGTGTGTCCGGTAAGTGGGAACGGATGCTGACGCTAGTTAATTTAGACTTAGGACATTAGTTAGAATTAGTTAGTTTCTCAACCCTTTCTCTCATAGCATAGGAGATAAACTGAAAAATACCAAAAAAATCACATACCTCAGACTTGCTTAACCATACACCGTGACACATACAAGCAAGCCTGGGAAGACAACGAACGATTAACCCCAAGTGTTTCTTGTGGCGTTAAGGCATTTAGTCTGCGGAGTTCGACCAGATCACGTGTGCACGCTCGTATTCGTATGGTTGAGTGTAGGGGTACCTCGCCACTCATCAAATTTCCATTAAAGTTTCAAATTCAAAGTCATTTGTGTTTGTTTATGATAATACTATATGGAGCATGTTGCTATTGTGAACTTGAACACCAATTGTGATCGTTTTCAAGAAAATTTTGATTAAATCATGACCCATGGTCATTTCTCTTAAATAATATTATGACTTCCAATAATATATTTTTATGTCCTACTCTATAATTTGTATGTCTTGAGGTCATTTTCTTTGTCTTTCTACTGTAGTTTGTAGTCATACATTTTTCATACAAAAATTTGTGTTGCCATAGCTTGCAGTCATTTCAATAAATTTAAATCACAACTTATGGTCTATACATTTTAAATACCATGATTTGTAGTTACAATTACTATATTTAATGACAACCATCATTGTACTAGTGAATATATTGGTTTTTTTTATGTAGATTTGAAGGGGACCATTAATACCACCATGATTTACAATCCATCACAATCATAAAAAATTTCTTAATATGATGCACTTTCTACTCATGGTTTGATTTGTGGTTAAGATTTCAAACTATAATTAAAGCATTCTTGGTTCCCTACACTTGCCTTGTTGCTATTATGTATATTGATAAAGAGTTATTAGAGCTAATCTAATCATGGCTAACAAGGATTACCAAATGCAATGTGATTTTCAATGAATCATAAGACATCACTTATTAGATCCATTTAATGAAATCTCTACTCCAAATTCATGAAATGTTTAGTTATGTTAAAGTTGGATATGCTCTTCATCCAAATCCTAATAAAATGATAAGAAAGCAAATGAAGCAATTTTCATGCATCTCAAACTAAGATTTTTGAATCAAATTCTTATGATATGCTTAGAAACATTAATTTAATAAATAATCCTTAAAAAAATATCTTATTTAGAATAAGAGGAATATTACTAACAAAGTTGGTTAGAGCATGCAACTTGTCATTTGCAAGTCATGGGTTCATTTTGGTGGACAATGTTAAGTTATAAAGTTCTAATTGAACTATGTATCTTGGGGTGTATATATATTATAATTATTTCATGGTTCCAACATCCCATAGGTTTAATTTATAAGAGTATGCTAATGTAACTCATCATTAAAAATGATGTAAATGTTTTAGGACTAAGACCATCCTCCTTACTAATAATTAATTTTCCTGTATTTTTTTTCGAAGCATCTATTTGAAGACTATTCATCTAAGTAGATATTCCTAAAATTAAAATTTTATTCTTTTCTATGTTATTTCTTAATCTTTATACTTAATCAAGAGTAGATAATAAGATGTTAGCTTAGATGTAAGACTCTTGATTTGAAAGCTCCAAGTCATGGGTTATATTCTAATGGGTAATGTTGAGTTATAAAGTTCTAATTGGACTATATTATAATTATTTTGAGGTTCCAACACCTCCCCTTGGGGTTTATACTTAGTGATTAAGGATGTGATGTACTTTGAAATTTTTTTATAAATATTTTTGGGGTCTGAATCTCCCCTATTTAGTTTCAATTTTTTCATCCTTCTTTCTCTAAAAAGTTGGAAACTTTTACATATATTGATTGATGTAGAGGCAAAAAAATACCACCCTCATCTAAGACTATGATCAAATTAAAATTTAAAATGATATCTTATTCAATGTCTTACAAAAATATATTTTTTGAGAGACCATTTCCAAGAGGTGAGAGAGAAATGCATTGTTGATTTCACGTTGGTATCTTTAATAAAATGATATGTGGTATTTTCCTATTGGATATGTTTAATGATAAAACCTTTCATATGCAACCTTATGATATCATAGCTTGGCATATGTTATCGTAGATGCGATGTAGTGGGCCATGGTAATGCTTATAAATACCAATCCACTGTCACATCAAGAAAACATCTTTTTTCCAACACTTAGCGAAATTCTTGCAAATTGCTTTCATGAGTTACAATCAGAGTGAATGCTTGAAGTGTAGTAAATTATAGTCGTAAAAAATATTTATTCAAATGGATTATTCCTAAACACCATTCATAAATGATAATAAAGATCGAGATTGTTCTTCATCATTGCAACAACGCACTTAGCATAATTTTAGTCTTCCATGTTGTTTACATTTACTAAGTCATTTGCTTTTACTAAGTCATTTACTTTTCCAATGTCTATTAGTAAGGTGGAATAAGTACAAGTGGTTTCAAGTATGGTAACCTAGTGATGACTTTGCTTGATCCACTTAGTAGTAAAGTTACTTGGTAATTCTAGTAATAATTACATCAACCTAATACATGTATGGAAAACTAGAAATGCATGCTTATCACCAATAGCATAGAATAGATTTATATTTTCACTCTACTTAGTATTAGAATTCATAATCACTTTTACATGCCTACACGTAGCATATATCAAGCCAAAACAACATCAGTACATCATACACTTCACTAAGAGTTAAACCATACAATTTATACCTCGCTAACTCTAAGTGGGAAGATAACACTTACGAAATTAACATCAGCTACTAGTACACCTACATTGTCCATCTACGGATTACAATATAGTCATGTACGAACACTTGTGACTTGTATGGTTGAGTGTTAGAATATTCAATCACTCATCATTGGGGTTACTACCAGGGATGTGTCAATGTTTGCTAGTTAGTTAATTTTACAAAGTTCATTATATTAAGCATCACAAAGCATATTTCTCATAGTTAGATTAATTTCCTAAAAAGCACATACTTAAGCATTAAAATAATTAATATGGCTTCTACAAATAAAGAAAAATATCCACCTAGTATTGATTTTAATGAAAGTCATGACAAGGATTATAATGAAGAAGATTGAAGTGCACTAATACAAACTATGATTTCATATGCTCATACTAACCCTTACTAACATGAGTTTACATTCATTTTTTACCAAGATGAGCAACTTAAATGTTTAGCACCATAAATGCTTTAGGTATCCCTCATGAGGTTAACTTTTGGCCATGTGCAGGAAGGCTATCAAGTCACCAAAAACATGACTAGGCCATATTAGCCAACATAGGCATAAGCAAGAAGGAATGCCATCATGGAGGCAAGGTATGAACATGATAAAGAGAAGAAGGCACCTCAAATAGTTGTCCCATAAGAAAAAGAAGATGTTATATTCCAAACTAAGAAATTTTATCAAACTCATAGGTCTCATTCCCAAATACCAATCATTTACATTAAATATCATCTTAAAATAAACCTACATTCAACTCTTGTAAAAACCCATGATGGAAATTAGAAGGACTCTAAACTTAGGAGGAATTCAAGAACTCAAAGCTCCAATGAATCCAAAAGAGATGAATCAAGAAGCCATAGAAGGAGAACCATCTAGCACTATTCTCCAACTCCTTCATCTTCCTTTGTACATTCATCTATAGATTTTGGCAAGAAAGAATAAAGACTAAGGGATCATGATGGGGAAAGAAGAAGAGACCATGAGAGACATGCCTACAGAAGAAGGAATTCTGATGAGGAGGAAGATAACCATGACAAAAGAGTAAATAGAATCAGATATGAAGAAAGAGAGCATCATGAGCATCAAAGGTGTCATCACTACACCAAAGATTATGAACTTGAAGACTATGAAGAACCCATGTTGGCCATTTGTAACATGATCAACATTAGGGAAGTCATGTACATTCCTACCAAACATATAAAGGATAGTCACATCAAGCAACTAGATATGAATAATATTTCAAAATTTGAAGGCAAATATAATGTAGATCCACAACATCATCTTAAGGCTTTCCATGATGCCCATGCCTTACAAAACATGGAAAATAATTGGCAAAAATTGTTGTTTTATAGAACACTCATAAAGGAAGTAGAGAGCTAGTATAGATCTTTAGAATTGGAATCAATTGAAAGATGGAATACCATGCTAGAACTCTTCAATGACAAGTATCAAACCTACTCCAGAGTGTCAAATTTAAGAAAATAAATCAAAGGATGAAAACAAGGAATACATGAATCCCTTGATGCAGCAATGGATAGGTACTATTCCTTATTGCCTAGGTGTCCAAGCCATGAATTCTCTTAATAAGAACAATTATGACATATCATCAATGGACTAAGAAATAAGATAAGTGAAACCCTTAAGATATATGCCCAAGGCATATTATCTGATAGTTCATCGAATCCAAAGACTCATAGACCAAGTGGCAAAATATGAAGAAGAGCTAAGTAAAAGAGAACCAATATAAGAATATATGATATATATCCAACAATAATAAAAAGTGATGTATGAATATGTGAATCACAAGAAGAAGAAACCTTCAAAGATACTATTTAATAGAAGACTCTACCAATCCAAAAATTAGTGAATAATATTGCAAAAAAGGTACAAAAGATGTGGGATTTAGTAGATGAGATGTTTGCTACAATACTAAAGATAGTAGAAGAAAGAATTGAACAAGTCTTAAATAGAAGTAAGGATAAGAAGAAAAAAAAGAGTAATGAACATGAAAACTACAAAAAGAAAATGAAATTTTGTTGTAGTGGAGGAAGTAATAGACTCCAATTCATAAGATGATGAAGGATGTAAAGTGTGCCAATATGAACATCCTAAAAGATGATTTCTAGTTATGGTCCAATTACAAGAGTCTGGGATATATGTACTCAATCCAAAGTTTGTTAAGAAACAAATGTCTAGAAAATTACCTTATCCATAAGGTAACTTTAAATAGCTCTACTAGCAATCATATTATCCAAGTGGGGCTTATTCTCAACTATAAGAGCAATACTTGTAGTAGTGGCAATAACCATATGTGTGGGGAATGCCACCACTAAGGCACTAGTATTCATAAAAGTAACTTGATCCCTATGGATACTATGTTCAATGTCCAATCTCTCATGGAAACACTTATGTCCATAATTCCTCTCCCTACTATCCATCAAAGTATCATAGACCCACTACCTCATGCATGGATCTGAATACTTACATACGCCAACTAACAACTAGTTCCTCATTCCAAGCTCCTAATACATTACCATCCATACCACCACTAGTCATGTAAGGAGAACTGCCAAAAAAACCATAGCAAAAGGGCACTACTAGAGAAGTTACCACACATGAGAACATCATGAAAAGTGAGCCAAGATCTAGGAAACATCCCTTATTTAGGGTAAGCCCAAAAAAGATTTGAAAGATAGGGACTTCATTTAACTCTGTCTCATCCACATACAGTCCTTAAGAAAATACTATGCTTCCAACATCTACAACTATCATGCTCACATACACTACAACACACTAGATCAAAGGAGGAGCACTTCTAAATAAGAAAATAAATCCAAGAAATCTCTTGGTCTATCTTCAAATAGTAGAACATAAACCATGCAAGGCTCTCTTAGATTCTAGGGCAAGAGTAAATCTTATCTCATAAGATAAGTCTTGGAATCTCCCTCCACTAAAGACAAGTGACATTCGATTGAAGCTAGCAAATTAATCAATTGATGTTCCACTTAGACAAGTGGAAGATGTAATCACTACAAAAATAGCTAGTCCAATCCTACTAATTTTTAGGTCATACATGTGTCAAAGAATAAAGAATAATTCCTTATAATTATAGGAAGATCATAGCTTAGCATAGTGGATGCTAAGCTAGAAATTGAAGACTCTTCCTTGGAAACTTTCAAGGAAGATGAAGCTAAAATTATTTAAAGATGCAAAGTTCCATGTATCACATACAACAATACTGGATGCAATTTTGTGCAAAAAATATAGAAAACAAAACACAATTTCATTACAACATATAATAGATATGTTGGAGACAAGTATGTACAATAATGTCTATATGTAGCAACCACTAGAAAATAAGGCACATAGTGGCTAATCACTAAAAGAGAATTTGAGTCTAACATATTCATGAAACTAATGGACAAGATTAAAAGTGCTTATGTTGAAGAAATGGATAAGTTAGAATAATTATAAAGACAACCTTCTTACACTAAATTACAATAGGAGGAAGACATTGAATGTGAACAATTAGAAATACTAGAAAGATATTTCTAAGAACCATTAGAACTAAAAGCTCTACTAGATGCACTTGAATATGCTTTCCTAAAAAATAAAAAACCACTAATCATAAATGCCAATCTTGATAAAAAAAAAAAAGCGAAAATAATTGGAAGTGGTAAAGAATGGTCAACCATATTTGCATGGTCTTATGATGAGATCACTTGCATTTATCCATACATATGTCAACATAAAATCTACATAGATCTAGCTATTGAACCATGCCACCAATATCAAAGAAGAATGAACTCCAAACTTAAAGAAGTTGTTAAACAAAAATTGGAAAAATTATTAAAGGAACAGTTCATCTATCCAATTGTAGATAGTGAGAGGGTTAACCCATTAGTCATTGTTTTGAAGAAAGGTGGCAAGTGAAGGGTCTGTATTGACTTCTGATTGTTAAACATGATGATATTCAAAGATCATTTTTCCTTGTCATTCATTGACCAAGTCCTAGATACTATTGCGGAACATCAGTACTATAGCTTCCTAGATGAATATAGTGGATATAATCAAATTTGTATCACGCTAGACCATTTTTCCTTGCCATTCATTGACCAAGTCCTAGATACTATTGCGGAACATCAGTACTATAGCTTCCTAGATGAATATAGTGGATATAAAAAAATTTGTATCACACTAGAATATTAGGAAAAAATAATGTTCACGAGTCTATGAGGAATTTTTGCATACAAGAAAATGCCTATTGGCTTGTGTAAAGGTTCCACCACTTTCTAGCAGCTTGTCCTTAGCATCTTTCAAAAATAGGTTGGTAATGAAGTTGAGGTATTCATGGATGATTTTTCTACATATGGACTCAACTTCAAACAAGCTTTGGATCACTTAGAGAATTTTTTAAAAAGATGTGATGAAACCAATATGAAGCTCAATTATGAAAAAGGCTACTTATTAGTCTAGGATGACATAGTACTAGGACATAGGGTATCTTATAAAGAAATCAAGGTAGATCCAAAAAAAAACCAAAGTCATTGAGAGCATCAATCAAAGGTCAAAAATAGTTAAAGACATCAGATCATTCTTTAGCCATACAAGATACTATAGAAGATTTATTGAAAACTTTTCAAAGATTACAAAACCACTCATTGAATTGACAAAGAAGGATGCACTATTTCAGTGGTTAGAACAATTTGAGAAAGCATTTAAGACCTAAAAATATAAACTAATTGAGATACCAATCCTCCAAGCTCTAGATTGGTTCAACCCTTTCCACATTATGATAGATGCTTCAAATTATGCATTGGGAGGAGTGTTGACTCAACTTAATAATTAGAAATGACCTTAGTACATACACTACACTAGTTGAAACATCACCGCGGCATAACTTAATTATACCATCATAGAAAAGGAGCTTATGGTTATTGTATAAGTGCTTGAAAAGTTTAGACATTATGTGCTTGGGTACCTCATCTATGCCCATACTGACCATAGTATCATCAAGTTTCTAACAAATAAACCAATGGTAAGTCCAAGAGTGAAAAAATGTCTCATCATCTTACAAGAATTCAACATCACAATGATCAATAAGAAAGGAATTGGAACTGTTGTAGCTAATCACCTATCAAGATTAAGATGGGAATCTCAAGAAATTGGAGAACCACTATTTCCTGACAAAAATTTATTTACAAAGATAACAATGACATATCTTACCATACAAGAGCTCCATGTTGAATGGGATAAGAAGCATAAAGAACAATTTCTCCACATGATAAAAAGATATATGAAAATTAATGGAAATATTTACAATACATGCACTAATGGATTGATAATATGGTGTATTTTGGAAAAAAATTAACAAAGTGTTCTGCAAGATGCACATGAAGGACCATGTGGTGGTCACTATGTAGGATGGCGAATAACACTTATTGACCTTTTGGTATATCAAAACCTTAAGGAAAATGGAGAATATAGAATGTTATGGAATGTGATGTTTTTTCAAGGCATGAAGGAGAGCTCAAAGAATGACATCTATGAAGAGATTTCAAATTGGAAACTACAAAGACTCAAGGAAGCATGGATGAGTATGAATATGTCTAAGTGGAGACTACAAGAACTCAAGGGAGCATGGATGAGTAATAAGACTACAAACTAAAAGAAGATTCTCTAGTGATTGAGAGGAAACTTTGATAATCAAAGTTTAAAAGCTGAGAAAACATCTCCCATAAGTAGAACATGTCTTGGTCGAAGTGGAGTTGACTTAGAGAAAATGTCTCCCAAAATAGGAGATATCTCCTTTCAAGAGAAGATGTCTCCACAGAGACTTCTCAATTTCAAAAAAGACATCTCCCTAGAATTGAAGTTAATTTAAGAGAGACATCCCAATCTCAAAGAAGACATCTACACTAGCCATTAGATTGTTATTGCATGAATTTTGAGGTGTTTATGGAAACTTTGAGGCTATAAAAAGACTTCATTATCTTGGAAAAAGTGCAAGCATTATGAAAGAATTGTCATTGTCAAAGTAATCATTGTATATTGTGCTTGTGTACTTGATTTGTCAAATCATTTACTTGATTGTTGAATTGTGCTTCAAATTATAAGGATCTATAAATTTGAATTACTTTCTTTTCTTTTGATTTTATTTCTCTCTTATTGCCCCATTGTGATTAATGTGCTTCTTGGAATAAGGCATTGTCATTGAGATTGTTGGGATCCTGCAAAATTGGGTATTTATATAGCATCAAAACACTTCGGAGCAAAGCTTAATATGTAAGAATTATGGGATCCTTGAAACCACATTCTAAGCTTGTTGGAACCTTATAGGATTGAGTGGTTTCTCAATGATGAAGCAATCCACAATGAATCTTAGAGCTTGTCTAGGGTGTGGTGCCCTTCAAACCACATTTTTGAGAAATAAAGTCTAGAGATGTACAAAAATTCTACCCTCTAAATGTGGATGTACCCAAGTTGGGGAACCATGTAAAAATTTAGTGTGGTGTTTATGTTTATTAAATTTCAATTTGAAAAACTTATTTATCCCTCCCTTATAAGTTCTACAATCATTAGCACTGAAATTGATGATGGTAGGCTACTTCTAGCTTACCTTGTTCAAGAACGCACATCAATTTGCACAATCTTATGAGAGATGCCAGAGAGATGGAAGACTAACTACCTGAAATGAAGGACCACAATAATGCATATAACCATTGGAACCCTTTGATATTTGAATAATTGAATTTATGAGGCCCATCACACCAATGTTAATGTAAAGTCTTACATTATGGTGATTGTCAATGACTACACTAAGTGGATAGAAGTAGCTACAGTTAAGGATTGTAATTGTAAAGTTCTTTCAACAACATGTGGTGAATAGATTTGGAGTACCATGCATGCTAATATTAGATAATGAGATTGATGAGTGGCGAGGTACCCCTACACTCAACCATACGAATACGAGCGTGCACGCACGATCCGGTCAAACTTCGCAGACTAAATGCCTTAACACCACAAGAAACACTTGGGGTTAATCATTCGTTGTCTTCCCAGGCTTGCTTGTAAGTGTCACAGTGTATGGTTAAGCAAGTCTGAGGTATGTGATTTTTTTGGTATTTTTCGGTTTATGTTCTATGCTATCAGAGGAAAGGGTTGAGAAACTAAGCTAACTCTAACTAATGTCCTAAGTCTAAGTTAACTAGCGTCAGCATCCGTTCCCACTTAC
>MNCI01010894.1:148353-160590 GCA_015680685.1 Gnetum montanum
TCCTCCGTGTCATCACCCGATGAATCACTGTATGTGATGCATGGAATTATCCTCTTCTCGATCTTTCCACATATTTTTATCTTGGAGATTTCCAAGGAAAGATCGTGGATCCTAAGGCATGCATCTACTGTGCTTATCCATGCCCTTCCCATTATAATTAGGAAGTCCCCTTCGTTGTTGTTAACATCGATCACTAGGAAATCCGCTGGGTAGGACCAACCACACACAGTGGTAATAACGTCCTCCACTAATCCCAAGGGAATAGTGATGGACGGGTCTGCCAACTCTAGTTGGATGTTGCTCTTCTTAAGTTGTGGCAGGTTCTAGGTGTGATACATCGTTCGCGAAATTAAGTTGACTCCAGAACCTGAGTCAAGAAGAGCCCAATGTGGTGCATTTCTAGCGATCTGCAAATAAATAAAGGGACTCCCAGGATCAGTTAGTTTCCTGGGAAGGTGGCCTACCTTGATCCAGTTAGTGACGGTATGTGTTAACATAACCGTATACGTTACACTCCCTTGGACTAAAGGGTGCTCCGAAGCGTTAGTAGTTAGAGGCCTATACATGGCCTCAACCGCTTGTTGTTGCAAGAGCCTGTCTGGGCTCTTAGTTCTAAAAAAAAGGTCTCTTCTTTGTACAGTTGTCATCAGGACTAGTACCCGGTTGGATATTTACATCTCTCACAACGTGACGTTGCTGCGGTTGAGGAGGAAGTTCCCCTTGCATTGTTGGAGCAGGAGGTGTTATGGGAACTACTTGAGGAAGGGGTGTAGGTGGAGTTAGAGGATGGACGGAATGTGGGATATCTCCCGGGGGAGAAGGAGTCCTTCTGAAGTACTCCCGAGCTTGGTAGTGACGTTGGGGGGTAGTGTGACTAATAGAGTCACCTGGAGAAACCGGCTGCTGCACATAATAACCGTAAGGATCAGGCTACTGGTAAGGGTATTGATGTGTTGGCAGTTGCATCCCCCATGACTGTGGGTATTGCCACTGCCGGTGTTGTCCAATGGGCTGCGGAGGCGTTCCACTTGGATAATACGTCAAGGGTTGGTGGAACTGCCTTGGGTTACCTTGTGGATAAGGTAACCTTCGGGGTGTTTGCCGTTGATTAAGTCTTGGATTTAATGCATACACCCCAGACTCCTCCAGATGTGAGATAATTGGACAACATCCCTTAGGATGGTCATAGTAGCAGACCTCACATCCACCATCATTGTATGAATCTGAATTTTCAGCCTCATCGGAGTTAACGATCTTTCCCTTGCCCTTGTTATGTGCAGGGTTAAAGTTTCTCCGCTTGTCTTTTCCTTTGTCACTACTTTGCTCATCCTTAGACTCCTCTACGATTTTCAAAATTGTTTCTATTCGTGAGTCTAAGGAATCCCACATTTGGTCTACCTTAGCCGATACCTCCATTGTTAACTTTTGGATCAGCACGATTTTCCGGTTCACCAACTCTTCAAGTGGTGACTCATCCTCCTCATCATAGAATTTCACTCCCTTCTTGCGAAGGGAGGGATCACGATTGTATTCCTCTGCACTTTCTCTTTTACATAGCTCACCCTCTTCTTGCGCTACTTGTTCCAACAAAACTTCAACTTCATGGGCTCTTAATTGGGAGAGTCTCCCTTGGGCGTAAGTCCCAAGAGTTCTTCTCGTTTCATTTCATAGCCCATCCAAAAGGTGGCGAAGTTGATCCCGTTTAGCGTACTCATGGCCTGGGCAACGATGTAGCAATGTATAATAATGGGCCATGGCAGCATCCAAGGATTCATGAGCACCTTGTTTCCAGCCTCGGATCTGCTTACGCAAATTAGACACTCTGGAGTACGTTTGATATTTGTTGTTGAATAATTCAAGCATCGTACTCCACCTCCTGATGGTCTCCAGTTCTAAGGAGCGGTACTAGCTCTCTGCTTCTTTAATGAATGTCCTAGGGAACAACTTGAGTTTCTGCCACTCATTGTCTATGTTCTGCAAGGCACAGGCATCATGGAATGCCTGTAAATGATGTTGAGGATCAGCGTTGTATCCCCCTTCAAAACGTGGGATATTATTTATGTCCAAACGCTTGATCCTACTGTCTTTCAAATGCCTTGTGGGAATCCTAACTGCCTCCCTAATATCAAGCATGCTTCGGGTTTTGAATAGTGGTTCGTCATGATCATCTCTTTCATGACGTCTGTGATATCTACGTGATGGTTCCCTATTCTTCCTACGTCCTTGCTCTTATCCTAACTCCTCTCGACCTTCCTGTCAAGGCATTTCATCTCTTTTACCTTTACTCTCCGTGTTATGCTCATGGTGGCTGCGCCCAGATGTGGAAGGAGAGGGTGAATGATGAGATGAAGGAGAAGAAGAAGGGGATCCATCACCATGGTGATGTTTCTTGCCTTCTCTTCGACTGCTTCGGCCCCGATCGTTGTGACGATCAACGAGTCTATCATTAGTGTGAGTAGTTGTTCCTGCCGTGAACAACTGGTGCTCACGGGGATCAGAGCCTGGAATATGTATCGTTGATCTAAGGCCTTGATGCCTAACCTCTTCACTAGAGTGAGGAGGAGGAAAGTCATTTTCTAAGAAAACCATCATGAGGGGGTCCTCTTCTCCTATTTCACTAATGACGTGGGGAACCTTGCCCTTCAATAGTGAATGTTGGCACTCCTACCTTTCGTCCCGAATACGTTGGGCATTTGTGGGATGATAATCCCTTGTGTCATGGTCATCCAAAATGTATTCTGCGAACAGCTCATGCATGCCAATCTGTACCAAGGCACGAAAAAGCATGGTGGGAGCAGAGCGATCTGGGGGTAACACGATGTTACCTTGCATGTCTCTCCACTACAGTTGCTCATCTTGATGGAAAACAAAGGTAAAATCCGGCACATACTCATCGGGATGAGTATATGTGACTTTGGATTGTTGAGGACATGGTTGATTTCGGTTATGCGTATGATCCTGACTTTCTCCTGTATTGTCCTTAGGTGAGTTGATTACATGAGAAGAAGCCATTTCTTATGGTGTGCTAATTTGCACCGTTATTGATGTTCTTGATTAACTGATTAACCCTAAGGTTCGTTTTAGGCTCACAACGATGTGAGTGATATCCTTTATGTTCAATTGGCGTAAAAACACTTTGTCCCCGGCAACGGTGCCAATGATGAGTGGCAAGGTACCCCTACACTCAACCATACGAATACGAGCGTGCACGCGCGATTCGGTCGAACTCCGCAGACTAAATTCCTTAACACCATAAGAAACACTTGGGGTTAATCGTTCGTTGTCTTCCCAAGCTTGTTTGTAAGTGTCACGGTGTATGGTTAAGCAAGTCTGAGGTATGTGATTTTTTTTGGTATTTTTCGGTTTATCTTCTATGCTATCAGAGGAAAGGGTTGAGAAACTAAGCTAACTCTAACTAATGTCCTAAGTCTAAGTTAACTAGCGTCAGCATCTGTTCCCACTTACCAGACACAACCTGAACTATGCAACTGTGGCTTACCAAACGCTAATCGTTACTGGGATCACCACATGTAACGCAAGTGCTCGAAGTGGTCGTACTGAGGCACCTATTTAGCTTAAGTGTGATAAGCAGCCGATTCCTTAGCTAGCCGTACACACCCGTGGGTGCTCGTAACTAAGTCATACTTATCACATGTTCTAGCCTAGCAATGAGTAGCCGATTCCTTGACTAGCCGTACATGTCCGTAGACGCTCGTAATCAAGTTGTACTTGTGCGCACTAGGAAAGCAGTAAATAAACAACAATAAATGAAACCACGTGCTGCAAGGTTTATCCAATCAAGTTCGTCTTTATTGCCGTACACAACTTGGGTTCAGGTTACAAGCTGCTCAAATAAAGAGTCGTTCACTCTAGGACTCCTACTGCGGGCACATGGGAAAAATTCTAACTCTGGAGTGATCAATCTGCTAGAGCTTCGCTACTTCTAGCCAGGATTGGGAAATGAAGGGAGTGCCGCCTCTTATTTATAGATATGGCGGCGGACCGCGATATCGCGTCTCATCAGAGACTTATTTTACTTGAGTAACATTTATGAAGCTAATTACATTATAATGATGGTCAATGACTACACTAAGTGGATAGAAGTAGCTATAGTTAAGGATTGTAACTGTAAAGTTCTTTCAACAACATGTGGTGAATAGATTTGGAGTACCATGCATGCTAATATTAGATAATGAGACTTATTTTGCTTGAGTAACATTTATGAAGCTAATGTAATAACTTGGGGTTAACCATACATGAACTACATCATATCACCCTAAAGCAAATGGTTAAGCTAAAGTGACTAACAGAGAAATCATAGAGGAATCACTAGAGTAATAAACTTAAGGATGCTCTATGGTCATATATATCAACTTGGAAACTTCCCATATGGTATTCACCATACAAGTTAGTTTATGGAAAATTGCTTATTCTACCAATCTAAGAAGAAATACACTTACAACTATTAGCACACTTGACCTAAACCTAGACTTAGCTCAAAAAGAACAATTAATGAATCTTAATCTCTTAGATGAAAATTGACTAATAGTTCAAATAAGTAATGAAATCCATAAAAAGTATTCTGAATGTAGACATGACGCCAAAACTAGACAAATATCCATCAAGCCTAGAGATAAATTTCTTTATTATAACCCAAATCATGTTCCAAAAAATACTAAGTTTCAAACCTTATGAAAAGGACCTTATATCATCCATGCTACGTACCAATCAGGTGTCATGCAAATCTATCACCCAATGAACCCACAAAAACCTATCCTTATCAATATTCAATAGGTAAAACCATCTTGTGACTTTTCCTACTCCTCTAAAGATTCTACCTTGCACACTAGATCATTCATTATTTGTTTAATCTTTCAAGTTTCCACTTTTGACAATATTTGTGGGGGTATCAACTGGGACACTTAGAAACCAAATCTTCTTCTTACATTTTTGTTATACTTTTCACATTTTCTTACCAATTTTTACATTCTTTGATATCTTTTCCATTTTTTATACTTTTCACATTTCTTAATCATTTTTCATTCTTTAATATCCTTCAAATTATTTATAAGTTTTTTCTTTCCTACCTATTTCTCATTCTTCAATAATTCTTACTATTTTTTATGTACATATTTTTGTTGATTTTTTTAATAAAGTGTAAAAGAATAAATAATATGTAGTCCAAACAATGAGAATTTCACCCTATAGTATCAAATCATCAAAGGACTAATTATATATGCAGTAAGGATGCATCATCCATCAACTCATTTCCAATAATAAGAGGTTCTTACCATGGACATAGTAACAATTTTTTCATAATAAAACTAAAATAAACTAATGATAATTATGTTTAGATAGAAGAGTTAAGAACCAAGTGGAAATGAAAAGGGTGTGACATCAAGGCAATTTGTGAGTTCTTTAAAGATACCACTATAAGTCTTATCCTACTAACAAGTTGTATTATATACTTGATTTCTAATGAAAAAAATGGAAGTATGTCTAAAATAAGTGTTACCTTACCATCTCACTAGCAAGACATGTTACCCATGCCTAAATGCACACTTTTATCTGATGGCCAAGTCTCCTTTAAAAATAAAGAATGTTATTAATAAATTGATTTCCTATAGTTCATTACTAAGTATTAATATTTCTTGCAGCTGTGGTAGTCTTGTAGTTGTTATTTTTTGGGATAATACAATGTAATATTACTAGTTCTGGTATAGACTTTGTTTGGATCATGGACTCAAGGGCTGATGATCATTTTAACCATGCATAACACATAGAATTCATTATGCCTATGGTGAGACACCTCATGTTGTATTTTCTGCAATCCCTGCTACTACAACTCCACCTCACTATTATATACAATCATAATTTGATGGTTTTATATTATATAGTGTTATATTAAGGCAATACTAACATGTGTGTTTTGGAAGATAGGTATGTTTTACAGTCAACTCCTTGAGTGACTACGAACACTTATGGGTGTGGTTATACAATGGCATGAAGAGCAAGAGCCTGATTTGGGAAGGTTCCACTTGTATAACTCTTGTGCTTCATGCCTGATGACCAATTTCACATCATCTTGTACCTCTAGAACACTTATATGATCATTGTTATTTCCCCGCACACTCATCTTTGTTCATATATTTGACAATTTTGACCAACCATCTCCTACAAAGTTTAATCAACTTACCTTACTCAAACCCTTTCTTTCACATGACTTCAATGAAAAATTCTCACATGACTTCAATGAAAAATTCTTACATTCTAAGCATCACCTATGATTAAGAATGTTTTGAACCATATCTATACCTTCTAAACCATTCATTTTATCTAATTATTCCATCAAAAATTGAACAAAATCTTGAAAATTTTTATGGTGATATCGTAGACATGATGTATGAGCCACTGCAATATTGCATCCACAATGTTGTATCTATGATGTATCCCTAATAAAAATCTATATATACATGGAAGGTATTAGAAAATTTTTTCATTCTCTCATGTTGCACATAGGGAGTTCATGTTATTTTTTTGACCTCTAACATTCAAAGAGTCATATCTTCCTCACCACAACTCTAATTTGAGTCATTCTTATTTCCTTTTACTCATGCAATGACTAAATTAGTCATGGGGGAAAGTACTACATGCAGTTTGTGTGAATTGCATCCAATTTTTCTAATGCCTAGAAGAACAAAGGTAAGAATAATAAGAAATGATTATATTTTAACCTAATAGAGGCTAATAAACTTAATGATTCCTTCCAAATAATCATTCAAACACACTTTAAATAAGAAATTAATGATTATGATAGGTCATAAAAGATAAATTTGTTTGTAAATATTAGAAAACATTTCAATTAAGGGTTTTTCTTATAGAAGATTTTATCCAAGTTAAAAAAATTTCTAACTTTACAATCCCAACTGGAACCAAAGTTAACATTAAAGAATAATTTTAATCAAAACCCAAGAACTCGAGGAAGGGTTGTAAACCATTAGAAATTTTGTTGAGTTAGTTAGGTAATCTTAAAAATCTTCATGATTGCAAATGTCTCCCAAGAGACCCAAAGTGGAAGAAGCTTTAGAGTTAAGGGAGAAAAGACACAGGGGAAGAGATAGAGGAAGAACCAGAGAATAGACTTCTCCTATGAAGCAAGAGGCTTAGTTCTATATCATTCATCAGCCCACACCTACAATAGGAAAATTTTTGTAGGTAGAAGCTAATGCACCACCTACTCCTAAGCAAGAAAAATGTCTTACACTCTCCAATGAGTGTCTTCAAGCCATCCAAGAGAAGTTCTTCACGTCCACCATCATAGTGGAATTAAATTTTGAATTGTTTATGGAGTTTGCTCCTATTGAAGTTCATGAACAGCTACAAGCCTCTCCTCTATGGCCCACCATTTTAAGTAATGATGAATAGTACTTGGAATAAGTTTACTAATTCTAGAAAAATAAACAAGATGATGCTACTGTGAAAGTAGAAGGGATCACAATGTCATACTCAGTTAAAGCAATACCCAAGGCACTGAGTATTCCAAATGTTGGAGCCAACATTTTCCAAATATTTACTAGGTCTAACATAGAGGCAAGAAAATTATGGCTATGGTAGAAAATTTACTTTAAGATTAGGACATATCATCTATTCGCAACAAAAAGACTGAATAGAATTTCCACCTATGCTACTAGAGAAAGCACCATCTTGATGGAGAAATTCTAAATTGATATAGCTCATTTGTTATTTTTGGAAATCCAAAGAAGATTAAAGGAGAAGAAGATAGGGAAACTTACTCTACCATTCCCTTGTCTCATCAAAAGATTGTACCGACAAGCAGGAATATTAGGCTACACCAATGATATACTCTACAAAGCCCAAACTGCCTATTATGCCAAATTTTCTAAACTAGTACCACCAAAGAAAGATCAAGTAAATAAGCCAACAACCATTGAGGGAGCATAAGGGTCTACACTAGCAAGAAACATTCTAGTCATAGGAATGGAACAATCATGACCTAGTGAGTCAACACTAGTAGTCGATCGACTAGAACAAAGTGCTCTTCTAGCACAACATGATTATAGATCCTCAATGATCCATTTGCAGCTGATTAATAATCCAACCAAGGGTAAGCTAGTCATGGTTGAAACAAGGATCCAACATGCAGAAAATGAAGTGCAAAGGTTATAGGAGGAATTGGCCACAATGAGAGCAAAAAGATAAAACTTTTCATAATACATTGCACCTGATCAACTAGATCAATTTAGGAATGAAAAAATTAGCCAATTCATGGTCAAGTATGTCCAAATGGTGATGGAGAAAGAGAAGGTGGTATGAAACACTTCAGTTATAGATGGCTAGACATATGCCCATGTCAAAGCCCTAACAACACTTAAAGAAGAAAATAAGAGAATTATTGAAGAGAAATGTAAGGTTGACTAGACATAGAGAAACAAAAGAATGTGTTAGGAGAAAGCATCCATTAGCTAAGAGAGTAATTTACTTGAGTTAAACTTGACATTAGACAATTCACCAAAGAATATAGAACTCTAACCATGGAAGAAGTTCACATTGTACACTCGAAATCAACCATTGAGATCATTACATGGTAAAATTAGGCCAAGAAGCATGAATGGCTAAAGGAACACTTTAGAGATCAAGTGGAAATGTATAAGCAAATCAACAAAAAAGAAATCTAAATGGCCAAAGCTAAATCAACTCCATCACAACACAAATACTTAATTGAAAACTCATCTTGGATAGTCTTGCCCACGTACACCAAGCTAAAATTAAGAATAAAGACTTGCAGATTGAAGATCTGATAAAGTGCATGGGGTTAGTGAGTCTCTAATATGCTAACTTAGCCATGTTAATAGTAGATAGGTCTAGAATGAAACTAGAGTAGCAAATGACCATAGTTTATGCAATGTATGAGAAGAATTTTACACATAGAAAGGATGCACAACAAAAACTATACATAGTAATATCTAAGCTACAAGTGGTCAAAGCTAACTACCAAGATTAGAAGGAAGTAGCAGCAAACTTAGTTAGAAGAATGACCAATTACCAAGAATTGAGAAAAATAATTAGGGCTTTTGAAGAAGAACGAAGGTAGTTTGTGGAATGGTACATAAAAGCCAAAAAGATGTTTCTCCAGCTGCTATATCCTTGGGAAGTACCAACTCCAACAAACATTGTTGAATGTGCCTAGGCAGTATATGATCCAAGATCCAAAAAAGAGAAGCTTGGGGCACTACTCAACAAGTATCAATTTCAAAAATCCAATGACAAGGAAAGGAAGTGACAGAGGACTATATTGAGATTTGCTTATTTTGTTTTGTCTTGTTTTGACTTGTTCTTCTCATATGTATCAATCATGCGCTACATGATAATTTTGTAAACACCACTTGAACCACAATGTGTTATTCATAATAGAGTTTGTTATTGTTGTCACATTTTTGGCCATTCCATGGAGGAATGAAAATCATAACTAAGAAAAATTTGAATCAACATGAAGGTTGGAAATTTGCTCTATGGAAAACAAGGTTCATAAGCATGCAAATAGAATTGTGATGTGCTTTCGCGTCATCGAGTGCATAAGAAACTAAGAAACTACCACTACCATGATGTTGTCCAAAATATCTAGGGCATTGAAAAAGTTCCCATCTTGGAGAACATTTCATGGGTGTCCATTATTGCTTACTCTATAATTGATTTAGGACTCAGCATAGCAAAAGCAGCAGGTGGCCCAAAATCACGTATCGGTGGGAAAAACAAAGATTACTGGGAACAATCATGTTAAATCAGCTGCTGGAATTTCTTCTGGTTTCAATGCAGCTGTTGCTAGTTGTTTCTTTGCTATTGAAGTAGTTCTAAGACCTTAGCATGCAGAAAATTCTCCTCAATTTACCACATAGCTTGCAGGAACTAGATTCAGTGAGGAGGAGAAGACATTTGAATGATTGTGCTTGAGCCAATGTTGGGACCCCAAAAATCATGGTTAAAATATGACGTAACAATGGCGATGTGCATTAGTAATTCGGGATTAAAATCTGCGGTATTCAGTTATGGGCAGATACGCGGCCATGTGCTCTCACTTGGAGGAGACTGTTTTGATTAACTTTTTTCTTGTTACAGATACTGATTATGGTTGTGATATTCTTCTCAGTTATTATGACAGTATCATGGGTTTTTACATGGTTTCCGCTATTTTGGAATTAATAGGGGCCAGATGTTCTCCATCATGCTTCTGTCGCCGTCGGTTATGCCTGGTTTTGCTCCTTCTTTATTGTTCTCAAGCCACTTGATTGTTCATTGCTGGATTTATGAGGCATGGAAAACGTTATGAAACAAGACGTGCCATGGTGTAGGCTTGCACCAGACGGCATTTGCAACAGCCTGGTTTCTACAACAGATTGTTTCAACCTAAACTGAAACCCGCGCTCAAAATGACATCTACGCCATCTAAAGGCTTCTCAAATAAAACATAGTTTTTTTTCTTAAAAAAAAAAGAAAGAAACTGACGTGGATCACGACCTTTCAATCAATGGTCAAGAATCAGCTCCTGCGGTGGACAACATGGAAAACTTTAGGGCTCATTTGCTTGCCTTCCTCATTCGTTGAATTAATATTAATTTGAGACTGATAACATTGATGGAAGAATGCAACAAGAAAAAAAAAACATGCAATTATATCATTTTTGTTGGATGCCCCACTGTAGCGATTTCTTCGTGAAGGTGATAAATGGGCAGTCCACGGTGGCCAGAATGCAAAGTCTGACGGCAATTTACACAGATATTGTACTTCAAAGATTAACAGATGAGCTTAAAGGTATCATTTCTTTATTCCCAAGCCTATTTGAAACAATGCATCAGAGGTGTATTTGTGCAGTGGAGGTGTTTATTTCACTTGAAGAAAACCACGGGTCAGGGGTTGGACGTTTGCATGAAGATTTTGGAGGTGTTGAATTTTATCAAGGATGCTGTTGTTACATCAAATGCATTTAGTGAGGCATGCTCGTTAGTAGCTGTTTACTTCATTACTTCAACCAAATCATGAATACAAAGGAATTGTTTCCTGCACGGGAAGTCTTGTCAAAATCTGCTTCTAATAACCAGTTTCCTTTTCCATCGTTCTTGGAGATTATATGTGTAAGGTTGCTGAAATTTGCCTGAGACACTACACGTATGCTTCCTAAGTGAATCCTTTGTTTATAAAAAAAATTGTTATTATTATTTTTTGAAGAAAAAGGGGACAAGTGGTTGTGGGGGTGGGTGCGGATGGGGACATGTTGTGACGTGTAAGGGGGTGGTGCAAGGGTGGGGGGTTGGCATGGGGAGGAGGGTGCAGGGTTGGGAGATCAAGAAAAAGATATTGAAACTTGTACACTGGCTTGCTAATTCATCAATTCAGCTTCTTTCTTTTAATCTTGTGAGTTCATTTTTTCCTATTTTGTTTTAGTTGTTTAGCTAATGGTTTAGATAGTATCATGTTTGACATTTGATTTTGAAATTTTTTTTAAATCGCTCATATTGCTCTATATTGCACAATATTAAGATTTCTATTAAGATTTCCATAAAAGAGCCTTTGTTGTTGACAAGCCTATTGAGAAACTTAATAGTATTGTCTTTGTGAAATTGTCTTGTTTTTCGAGCCAAGAGGGTTTAGAAAATCTTTGGTATTTTGATAGGACTAAAATAGCTTCTTTATTTTTAAAGTGTATTACCTTGGTATTTCAATCAAGAAATTGTCAAATCTTTTTGAAAGCTTTGTTGAATGTAATCTTTGACAACTGTTAACTAGCCAAAATAGAGGCTTGTACATTGTAGTTTACGCGACAATTTTTGGTAGTATAATAATATTACCTTTATGAAATTGCTCAAAAAATTTTCATAGTATAATAAGATTGTAGTCGAGCTCAGAAAATTTGTTCAATTTGTAGTTATTGAATTAGGAATTGCTTTAATGTGAAGTGTTTCCTCATGTCGATTTATCTTGCTTAAATATTTGAGATTTCATGCAATTCTACTTTCTTTTCTTTCTCTTTCTAAGTCAATTGAATCTTACTCTATTTCTAATTTTCTTATGAAACTTTCTCTCTAGGGGAAATTAGGAGTAGATTGGCAAAATTATGCTCAAATGTTTTTGTAAAATTTTATTTGTTACAAGTAGGTATTATAGCAATTGTATAGACTAAGTGACTAAACGAAATAAAAACCTTCAACAACTCACAGTATTTGA
>MNCI01010894.1:163997-186042 GCA_015680685.1 Gnetum montanum
GTTGGGGGTTGTGTGACCCATAGAGTCACTTGGAGAAATCGGTTGTTGCACATAATAACCATAAGGATCGGGTTGCTGGTAAGGGTACTGTTGTGTTGGCAGTGGCATCCCCCATGACTATGGGTATTGCCACTGTTGATGATGTTCGATGGGCTGTGGTGGAGTTCCACTTGTATAATACGTTAAGGGTTGGTGGAACTGCCTTGGGTTACCTTGTGGATAAGGTAACCTTCGGGGTGGTTGCCGTTGGTTGAGTCTTGGATTAAGCACATACACCCCAGACTCCTGTAGATGTGAGATGATGGGACAACATCCCTTAGGATGGTCATAATGGCAGATCTCACATCCACCATCATCGTCTGAATCAGAATCCTCAGCCACATCGGAGTTAGTGATCTTTCCCTTACCCTTGTTATGTGCAGGGCCTAAATCTCTCCACTTTTTCTTACGTTTGTCACTACTTTATTCTACCTTAGACTCTTCTACAATTTTCAAGACTGTTTCAATTCTTGAGTCTAAGGAATCCCACATTTGGTCTACTTTGGCCGATACCTTGGTTGTCAACTTTTGGATCGGCAAAGTTTTCCAATTCACCAACTCTTCGATTGGTGACTCATCCTCTTCATCACAAAATTTCACTCCCTTCTTCGAAGGGAGGGATCATGGTTATACTCTTCCATACTTTTCCTTTTCCGTAGCTCACCTTCTTTGTTTGCTACTTGCTCCAACAAGCTACGTACTTCATGGGCTCTAAGTTGTGAGAGTCTCCCTTGGGTGTAAGTCCTAAGGGTTCTTCTAGTTTCATTCCTTAGCCCATCCACGATGTGGCGAAGTTGATCTTGCTGAGCGTACCCATGGCCCAGGCAACGATGTAACAATGTGTAATAGTGGGCCATGGCAACATCCAAGGGTTCATGTGTACCTTGCTTCCAACCTTGGATTTGCTTACGCAAATTGGACACTCTGGAGTATGTTTGATACTTTTCATTGAACAGTTCTAGCATCGTACTCCACCTCCTGATGGTTTCCGGTTCTAAGGATCGGTACCAGCTCTCTACTTCTTTAGTGAGTGTCCTTGGGAACAAATTAAGGTTTTTCCACTCATTTTCTATATTCTGCAAGGCATAGGCATCGTGGAATGCCTGTAAAAGATTTTTTGAATCATCATTGTATCCCCCTTCAAACCATGGGATGTTGTTCATGTCTAATCATTTGATCTGGCTATCCTTTAAATGTCTTATGGGAATCCTAACTGCCTCCGTAATGTTAAGCATACTTCGGGTTGCAAGTAGGGGCTCATCATGATCATCTCTTTCATGACGTCTATGATGTCTACGTTGTTCCCTAGTCTCCCTACGTCCTTGCCCTTGTCTTCTCTCTCGACTTTCACGTCGAGGTCTTTCATCTTTCTTACTTTTATCCTCACCTTTATGTTCATGGTGGCTATGCCCAGATGTGGAAGGAGAGGATGAGTGATGTAAAGAAGGGGAAGAAGAAGGGGAACCATCGCCATGATGATGTTTCTTGCCTTCTCTTCGGCTACTATGGCCCCGATCGTGGTGACGATCAAAGTGCCCATCCTTAGCATGAGTGGTTGTTCCCTCTGTGAACAGTTGGTGTTCACAAGCATTAGAACTAGGGATATGTATCGTTGATCGTAGGTTTTGATACTCATCCTCCTCAACATCGTTAGGAGGGGGAACATCCTTTGCTAAAGAACCTGTGATAAAGGGTTCCTCATCTCCTATTTTGCTAAGGATGTGTGGGGCTTTTCCCTTCAAAAAAGAATGTTGGCTCTTCTGCCTTAAGTCTCTCATATGTTGGGCATCTATGGGATAATAATCCCTCATGTCAAAATCTTCCACAACATATTCCATGAAATTCTCTTACATGCCAATCTGTACCAAGGCACAGAAAAGCATGTAAGAGATTGATCGATCTTGGGGTAACACAATGTTACCTTGCAAATCTCTCCACCGCAGTTGTTCGTCTTGATGGAGAACAAAAGTAAAATTAGGAATATACTCATCGGGATGAGTATATTTCATCCTATATTGTTTAGGACTTTGCTGAGTTTGGTTACGCTTTTTATCTTGCCAACTGTCTCATGTGTGGTCCTTAGGTGGTGAGTTGCTCTTATGAGAAGAAGGCATTTTTATCGGTGTGCTAATTCACCATTATATAAATTTTTATCTGATTAACCTGAAGGTTCATTAAGGCTCACAACAATGTGAGTGATATCCCTTATATTCTATTTAGCACACAAACACTTAGTCCTCGACAATAGCACCAATGATGAGTGGTGAGGTACCCCTACACTCAACCATATGAAACAAGTGTAGCACTTATGATCCGGTCGAACTCCGTAGACTAAGTTCCTAAACGCCCCATGGAACACTTGGGGTTAATCATTCATTGTCTTCCTAGACTTGTTGTTGTCACGGTGTATGGTTAAGTAAGTCTGAGGTATATGATGTTTTTGGTCTTTTATGGTTTTATGTCTTCTATACAAAGAGCGAAGGGTTGAGAAACTAGCTAACTCTAACTAACATCCTAAGTCTAAATTAACTAGCGTCAGCATCCATTCCCACTTACCGTACATACCCTAAACTATGCAACTGTGGCTACCAAATGCTAATCGTTACTAGGATCACCACATGTAACGCACATGCTCAAAGTGGTCGTACTGAGGCACTTAACTAGCCTAAACGTGATAAGCATCCGTTCCTTGGCTATTCGTACACATCCTTGAATGCTCGTAACCAAGTCATACTTNTCAATTTCGTCTTTATTTCCATACACAACTTGCGTTTAGGTACAAAGTTGCTTGAATAAAGATCCGTTCACTCTAGGACTCCTATTGCGGGCACATGGAAAATAATCTATCTCTGGAGTGATCAAACTGCCAGAGTTTCCCTACTTCTAGACCAGGATGAGAAATGAGGGGAGTGCCACCTCTTATTTATAGATTTGGCAGCGGACCGTGATATCGTGTACACGATATCGCGATGGTTGTGATATCACGTACACGGTATCGCGATGCATGCAATATCGCATCTCATCACCTAGTTTGAAGAACACCTTTGATCCCATGACCCCAATAGGTCATGAGACTATGAGGATACCACATTGGTAATCACATCCCAAAAATTCACCAATAGTTAGGTATATAAGTCATAATGTCAATGTCTGTATATAATCCCACAAATTTATAAAGAACATTATCCTCCTTTTGTTTTAACTCGAGAATGAGTTTTCAATCAATTGTGAGATTATGATAAAATCTAAAATATGCAAGCCTATGATATCATAGCTCTACATACATGATCTACATGCGATGTAGTGGGCCATGATCATGCCTATAAATACCAACCCACTATCATGTCAAAAAAATAACTTTTTGCAAACACCTAACGAAACACTTGTAATTTGTTTTCCATGAATTAGAGTTAGAGTGAATGTTTGTAGTGTGCTGAATTATAATTGTATGGAATCTTTATTCAAATGAACTATTCCTTGATATAATTCATGAACAATAATAAAGATTGAGATAGTTTTTCATTATTGCAACAAGTCAATTAGCATAATTTTACTTTTCTATATTATTTACATTTACTAAGTCATTTTCTTTTACTAAGTTCTTTACTTTTTCAATGTTTATCAGTAAGGCAATATATGTACAGCTAGTTTCGAGCATAAACTATAACTAACATAGTGGTGACTTTACTTGATTCACTTAGTAGCAAAGTTACTTGGTAATCCCAATAATAGTTGCATCAACCTAGTATGTGTATAGAAAACTAGGAACTGATGTTTATTGCCAATATGATAGAATTGATTTATACTTTTACTATACTTAGTCTTAGAATTCACAATCACGTTTATCATGTCTACACTTAGCATATTTCAAGCTAAAGCAACATTAGTACATCATACACCTCACTAAGAGTTAAACCATATAATTTACATCTTGCTAACTTTAAGTGGGAATACAATGATCATGAACTTAACATCAACTACTAGTATACTTACATTCCCCATCTGTGGATTACGATATGGCCATGTGTAAACACTTGTCACTTGTATGGTTAAGTGTTAGAATATCCAACTACTCATCACATAATAATATGTGGCATTTTCCAATTGATTATGCTTATTGAATTATTTTAGATTTTGAGACCCCTTCTATTGAATATGCAAGTATAATTCTTGGAAGAACATGGATTTTAATAATAATTTTAATGATATTAGAAATATTTGGTTAATTTCTAGATACAATGGTATTCATAATTTAAATTATTGATAGCAAAAAAAGTTCTTTTTCATTATAATTATTTCATATACATCAAATTAATAAATTGATAATTCTTAAATAAGAGATGATTCAATAAAACCATATTGAATAGAAGGCTACAAGTAGACAGAAATTAAACAAAGTGATTTTGGAAAACTAAGATTTAAGTGACAAATTTTTGGTTAAATGTAGGTTAAATAAATAACCATTGAGAATAAAATATAATATGAAATTTGAATAGATAATTTTTGAGTATGCAATTACATACCATCAATTTTATTTAGAAAATATACAATACATTTTGAAGTGTTGCTATATATTTATTCAAAAAAGCTCAATGTTCCTAATTAAGCTTAAGGGTAATAATATTTTGTTCAATGATAACTAGGTTATGATAGCCAAAGTGTAACACCCCTATTAATTATCTATAAAATCCTATTAGTAACTAACAAAAATGTTATGAAACCCCAAGGATCTAGATTTAACCTTGATTCACTAATTTAAAATAATTGTAAAATAAATACAAATTATTAATTAGAAGCATAAATATAGTAGAGTAATACATTATAGAAAAATTTCATATTACTTGTATATGTAATTATATAAAATCTATTTAAAGAAAAATAGAGATTTGCACAACCACAAAAATGTAGACATTAGAAAATTTCACTAGTTGCACCATTAAATAGTATGCAAAATAATGATTCTAATGACACTTGTTTCGCTTCATTCAAAAATCTAGAGATAAATATATTAACATTTGAAATTTACTAAATTAAATAATAAAATTAAAAATATTAATTAATAAAATATTAATTTTTTTAAACAAGTAGCGCACACTGAAATGAAAAATGATCCTTGCAATTTCATATCTATCACATTTTATTATTTATTCACAAAAATAAGTACATGGCTCACATATCCAAAAGTTATACAAGATTTCTATTTTATAATAATACAAAATATACAAAATTTATTTTTCAAGTTTAGAGGGCATATCTTGTATAGAATTGATCTATCTTTCATCTCATGTTCCTCTTCTGATGTTTCCATAGCTACACTAGACTCTCTGCATCAAAATGCAAGAGTTAAAACACCTCAAATAAGAAAGGTTATTCTATTTGTCTCTTCTTGGAGCATAAATGTTATGGGTCAAAAGTTTTAGAATATAGGTGAGCCAAAGGTTTCCAATTAAATCCTTAAAATGTTTCAAAGTTCAAAATACTACAAAATTTTCAAAAATCCAAAGAATATATATTTTATCCAAGCATCTCTAAAGGTTAGCTCTTGGTTATCCTCATTACTAAAGAAATATGCCAATAGATCTTGGAATAACCTTACAACTATCATTGAATTATCTTTTAAACTATTTAGTGTCCAAAGATATCATAATGTTCAACAAAAATCCAAAGAGTATATATATTTTATCGAGGAATCTTTGAAGGTTAGCTCTTAGTTATTCTCAATGCCAAAGGGACACACTGATAGGTCTTGGAATAACCTCATTAATATCATTGAATTATCCTTATGACCCCAAATGAGTTGCTCATGGCTAGATCTTGACAATAGCCTCACTACTAATATCCTTAATGGCTGAGGCACACAATCATAGAAGGATATGAGTTGACTATGCCTTGCTACATACCACTAGACTCCAACTGTGATTCTTAACAAATTCTATTATCAACATCATCTATTCTTGAATGTTGGGATCCAACTTATCTACTAAAGATTTGAAGTGGAATATGGACTAGCCAATGGAATTGCATGTTGAATTGATCGAAACATCCTCTTCAAATCAATTCCTCTTTTATGGATTCTTTTACACATCCATATTTTAAGAGTTGATAAATATTACTTTCAATTTTCACATTAAAGTTTTCACAGAGAATAAATGGTACTAGGTTGAGATGTATGAGTTAGCAATAACTTATTCTTCAAGGTTTTCTCAATTTGGTTAATCAAGTAGGTTATTTAATAAAGTATAACATACAGACATGTTGATTTAGCAATTAAATATGTGTTTGATCTTACATACACATCTTCCTCATGATTGGATTTTAAATATTAATGCTAAGGCTATGTTGCTTTCTAGAGTCTTGATCATTCTTTCTTCACCATGATTTAAAGTTTTGGAATTTCAAATATCATATCTTCTAATCTCCATTTAAAATTTTTTATAAATTTGAACTTGGATTCTTATAAATTATTATTCAACCATCCATGTTGTGGTTCCTACAATAGGCTAATCTATATGGCTTGAAAGAAGAACTTCTACAAGAGCCATTTTTCTTGTAAACACCTTTGTATCCTAGCATTTTCAAATTAGGTTGGAATTAGTGTAAGAATTCCTATAGTAGGACTTATTATAGGAATAAGACCTTAGTATTCAAATCTTATAATTCTACTAGGATGCATGGGTATTGATACTCATGCCAATCTAAGGCCCAAGGTGGCCATAGCGAATGTTGGCTTTCACCAACTAGGAACCTTACAAGCACAATATATGTTGTAAATTTTATGCTTATTCTTGAATTGGTTCAGTCCTCCTCATGGATATCATACATCTTGTCAAAATAAGATTGTGATTCTTCATGATGTTATGCTCCATGATCTAATTGCAAGTTGAACTAGTATACATATTCTCAATCATTCTAGTTCATCAACTGATTTTTGATTAGTAACAACTAGTTACATTACATAGACTCTTAATGACCTTTCTATCCCCCTTAGAATACTGACTTTGATAGTGTAACTAATGACACACTAGGGTTTAGTTATCTAAGGTATGAGGTGTTAGAATCCAAAATAATTAAAACATAAGTACACCCTAAGATTTATAGAAGTTTATAATTCATTACTACCTAGTAGAATCCAACCTATGATTAGTTATCTAAGACTAACTATCTACATAAGTAAAACATCTAATCTTAAGACCCAAATGATCCAAGAGGTTAGATTTGTTAGTCTCAGCAATTAAATTATTAGGTATAGTTAGTTGTATAAGTTATGACCTCTTAAGACACAATTTAAGATTTCACCTAATTTTTGAATACCTAGATGATCAATTTGACCTCATAATTAAGTTCAAAAGGCTGAAAAATATTAGAAATGACTACTTCAATGTTAGAAATGAATATCATATTCCCAAGTTATGCTAAAATTGAGCCTGTAAGGATCCTGAGGCATCATGTCAAGCAAGGGGTCAAAACTAACTTTTGGAGCTCCATGGGGCTATTTTAACTTCTTCATTAAGTTTATAAGGTCAAAATCTACTGAAAATGATTCTTTGTTCACTAAGAAAGGCTTTTGTAATCAAAAGATATGGCTTCCAAAATATAAAAGATTTGAACACAAAAAAATGAATTCTCAAGAGGTCACTCATCCCAACTCTAAGGCAAACACACTTAATTCTAAAATTTTAATCTCACTTGCTAGTAACTCATCAATTTGACTGATTATCAAATTTTTCTAATTTTTAATATTTAAAGTTTTCTATCTAAAACATCAAATTCAAATTTCTTGTTATTTGATGATTTCCATATTTTCCATCAATTGATCAAATTTTTGAATTAAATTCCTGGTTGTTGAAACTACTGAAGGAGCCAGGATCCTATGGTGCTGATAGTGTTCATTGATGCTTCAAGGGAGGTAGGATTTTATAGTGATGTTGGTATCCATCGGTGCTCATGGCCAACATAGACTATCAAAATTTCCAACTAATTTTGTAGTGAGGATTTCGGCAAAAGTGATGGTGGTAAGCAAGGGAAGCAAAGCCAAGTGACAATGATAGAGAATAGTGCAAATGATGGTTATTGGAAATAGTGGATGGAGCACTCATATAGTGACAACACATGGCAGTAGTATAAGGATGGTAATAGGTGAGGATAGATGGCAAGGAATAGTGGCACACTGGGGTGGCATAAGGTTGCATGGTAACAGTAGGCAATGGAAGGAGGATTTTTTATTTGGTTGTTGTTCAACCTGCAACAGGCCTGTGCAACCCCATGTAGGCCTATGAGGCCCTATAAGGGGCTATGTAGTCCTTGGTAGGGTTGCACATGGCCTCTCAACCCTATTAATTTTTTTGAAAAAATAAATTTATTTTATATTTTTGATATTTTAAATATATTTTTATATTATGTTTTTTTAAATTTTATATATTAACATAACATATATGTAAGTATGTGTAATTTTTAATAACCATGTATCTTGACATGGTGGCTAGTATACTTGGTATTAAGAGTTAAGTTTAGCAAGAATGATTTGTTGGGTTTAATTTGCATCTTCAATTTTTAATCTAAGGGTTTTTTTGAACTTTTTATTATTATTTTATTCAAGCATGCATAACAATAAACTTTAAATGACAATATCTCCCAAATAGTAAGTTCAATTAGGATGAAATTTATATTGTTAGAATTGTTTCAATGGGTGCTACATGTTGAGCATAATTTTAGGGCTAGAAAACTAAATTATATTTTCAAGATATCAAAGGAATAAAATAGATTATTTTGTCAAACTGACATTACTAGGATGACGTATGAGTGACATGAGGACTTCTAGGTGCTTTGGATTTTATTATCAATGATACACCAACTCTTGGACAAAAAGTAACACATATACCTTTACAATTTTGTGAGGGATGTAAGCGTATCCTCTTACATCATGATTATACCCTAGCAAGATACTAAAGAGAAAGTTAAGACAACATTATCCATCGAGTATTATTTCCCTATGGGTCTCATGATAATAACCCTTACTATTTAGGTAGGATGACACGATCTTATGGATATGTTAACCTCCTTAAACTTAGAAATGTATAGGTCATAGGTAAAGGTAAGTAATGCCAAGTTCCAGGGGTTAGGTGTTTAGGACAATAAGTTCTAAACAAAATAAGATCGACTTAGACCATGGTTGCTAGTCTTCTATGAGAAACCTAAAATAACATTAATCGATTAACATTATAGCATTACTACAAGATGGGTAAGAGCTACTTAGACTTATGTATTCTTATCTTACCTATGTCTCTTGCAGTTGATGTAACTTGTTGAGGCATAATTGAATCTCTTGGTTGTTGATATCCATGAAAGTCACTATGAAGGAATCTTGTTGGCTAATGGGTTTCATCTAGAACATGATTTTCATTTGTGAATCTCTTATAAATGTGTGATTTGGACTCAATTATCTAAGAAAATTACTAGAAGGGTATCTCCAATATAACATGAATCATCTCATATGTAAAGCACATCTAGTGGTGGCACATAACTCTTCCTGGGTCATGGCTCCCTGATTTATCATTAGATTGTAGTCAACCTTTGATTTTGAATGGCCCTTGGATCATGGTTTACTTTAATACTAAATGTGACATCTCATTCTTGGATGTCATGGAAAATGTCAAATATACATTATACTCTACATTATGTGTGAGGAAAATAATGTGGCAAACATCAAATATATATTACATTCAATATTATGCATAAAGAAAATGATAAGGAAAATAGAGAAGAAAAATGAAAAGAAAGCTTTTTTGATGTGGAATAATGTATCTAGGTCATGCTTTGAGGATTCTTTGGAGTTATATTCCTTTAGCATCTATCCCTTAGAGACTATTCAGCATTGCCACCACTGTTAGTCCTACAATCAAATAGAATGGATGGATAGTCACCTCCCTATTCTACTTCACCTAGCACTTGTTACTTACCTTTACCATCTCTACAATACCATGCTAATATGACCTTTAATGCCTGGGTATAAATACCTTAGGTCAAACCTTCAAAAGTTACCTTAAGAGACAAACCCTTTATTATAATGTACCCTTTCGAGTCTTAATTACAACTTGCTCTTCTTGGTATTATTATAATAATTACAACACCTATTATGAAGTGACAACATATTTGTTATGCAGCGACATTATTCAAGAATGGAGATGTGAAAAGAAGTGCTCTACAAACTAAAACAAAACATACCAAAGATCACAATCTAGTTATAAGTAGAAGAATCACATGCAACATGAAACTTAGGCTTGGTACATATTTAGAAACAATAGAAATCGGGCTGAAAATGGCTTCAAGATTAAGAAGAAATGGTAGAAAATGGTTTTTGTTTGAAATAAAAAATAAAAAATTATCGATACATAGGTGAGGTGGCATAGAAATTAGAGAGAGATGGTGGTGTAAGAAATGTGCATAACATATATATATGTTATGTATAATATATACTTTGTGTGTCTTACTTTTTTCACATGAAGGAAAACTACTTTTAAATTTTCATAATTTGTTTTTTTTTTTTACATTTAAATTTTCCTAAGTCTATTTCCTAATTTTCTTCTCAACTAATACCCTTAGCATTTAAGTACACGTAATAGCCACATACAGACTCCAAATCAAATTTTGTTTGAGCCTATGGAATCCTTATCAAGTGCTTTACCTAGTTATATACTAAAATCATATCTTAACTTCACTTATCACAGTTATTAAATTCAAATATCAAAACTTTTATGGTATTTTTAGCAATCTAAAAATGTGACATCTTAAAAACTGTAACTCCAATTCTAGTAAACCAAGGGTCAAAACTGGAGTTTTTGAATGTCCTAAATACATTAGTCAAGTTAGATTCTATGCAAGGCACTATCCTAAGGTACTTCCTTGACAAAGCTAATTTATGCTATATTTAATTATAATTCAAAATGAACTCCAAATTATAATTTAATGGTAAAAAGCAATAAGGGGTATGGTCTAGGTAGAGTTAGGGTCCAAAATTGCTCCATGAAAAAAGTATTATATAATCACATGTGCATAATAAAAATAAAAGATGCATAATTAAATATGTATAATAAAGAATAAATGTGCATGATAAAGATTGAAAGTACATAGTTGAATGTGCATAAAGAATAAAATATGCATAGCCAAATACTTGTAAAGCCATGATAATTGATAAAAAGAAAAACTTTTAGGGGTAATTGAATTTCAACATTTAATCACAAAATATATAGTATATTTTTAATTGAGCTTCAATAGTAATAAAACAAAGGATACAAAAGTTTAACAAAGTACCCTAATAAAAAGATTGCAATCACTTATGTAAGAAAACTAACAATAACAACAATAATAATTGATTTGGGGGTTCATCCCTCTCATTATATAAATGACCAAATTTTCCCTAAAAAAACCAACAACAATAATAGTAGTAGTAATAATAATATAATCTTATGATTTAACTAAGAAAATTAGAGCTAATCTATTGAAATGCATTTGACAATGTTGAATACTTAATCACATGGATCAAATTAAATAATTAAACTTATGCAAATTTTTAGGTTGTGATAAAAAATGTGTTTTCTTGTATAAAGCATTAAACTAGTTAAACTAATAAATATAATAAACATGCAAATCAATATTACTAATTAGTTGTAAATACAAATATATTTTTAAATGCCTTTATGTATGTGTATAAATAATGTCATAAAGATTGTCAACTATTTAATATTCCTAAAAAATTTAAATGAAAGCCTTGAAAGATACACCTTATGTAACAACGTTGTCCCTAACACATTGTCTAGCACCCCAAGAGTCCCTCAAGCAAATTCAAAATTGGGATGGAACTCAAGAGGAATACACCTCAGCAATCAATAGTCTTGAAACACATTCCAACAAATAACATGTTAGTGTTAGCATGTGCCTTGAGTGGTGTTTCAAATACGGGAAACGCATTATACTAGAAAAGCTAGATAGCACTCCCTTGCTCCACTCACGTGGACACCACAGAGACTAGTAGCTAAACCCTCCAGATTCATCACTATGTGCTGGTAGTTGGTGTTATGCTCTTACGAGCACATGCAACATCCCATAGCACATCCCATGACACACCCAGTTTACACCTCAACATAGAGTTGAACTATGCAACCCTCCTAGGCAAGGTCCTATCAAGTGGAATAATGAGAAAGGTCATAGCCCCCTCTTATTAATGCATGAAACTGCCATGCCAATATGGTTCTAAAGACATAAGAAGTGGAGGACTCCTTGCGTTCCCACAACCCCTAAATCATGGGGGAGGTCGCAAGCCACCACCAACCCTACTACCTTTCACATACCTTATGTTGAAATGTGATATTTGAATTAAAGTATATTGATAAAGATTATACAACTCACCTAGTGGTTTAATGTAATGATTAGGACACTCATCTTTTATAAAGGAAGTTGTGGTTTTAATTTATTTACCACTTATGTCTTACTACTTACCTATATAAATAAATAAGATATAACCTCAAAGAGAAAAAAAATCAAGTAGGAAAAATCACTATGACTTCCCTATCTTAGTGATTGAAATAAACATGAAGAAAAGAATTAAGTCAAAAAAAGCCACATGACATCTTAAATTCAATGAAAATACCCCTTGGTAGATTAAAAAAATTCATTTGAAAATGCTAATATTGAGATTCATAAATGGAGAAGGAGGTCTAGTTTATACAACATCATTGTTTTATGCTAGCATAATGAAATGTTAACCTAATAATAAGATTTTTGATTTAGAAATTTCAAGTTATGGGTTTGATTTCAATGAGTAATATTGAATTATAAACTTCTACTTAAGTTTTACAAGACAAAAATCAGACATGCTATCTTACATAATGTACAAAAGGGATATAGCATTGACTTATATACTTCTACTTAAGTTTTGCAAGATAGTTATCAAGCATGCTATCTTACATAGTGTACAAAAGGGACATAGAATTGAATTATAAACTTCTACTTTAGGTTTACAAGATAATTATCAAGCTTGCAATCTTACATGGCATACAAAAGGGACATGAATAGATAGTTTGGGTATTACAAAGAACTCATCATAATACCAACATTAGTGGAAGACAACTTAGTGACTTCTATTTTAGAGTATAAAAAATGGTGTCTTTTATTTTAGACAAGTTATAAGAATGACATCTAACATAGTTTTAGAATATGCAAAAATGTTTAGATAATGAGATTATAAAAAAAAAGGTAGCAAAAGAAGGAAAAAAAGATACAAGAAAAATAATTGAAGATGACTTGAAGACATTGTAAATAAATAACATCTAGCTCTTCAATGAGGTGAATGGTGAAAAAGAACTCATGTAATTGACTCCATTTTATTATAACAAGATGATGCTAGTGTATTAGAATATATTATATAAACCTTGATTTCTAAGTTTACATATAAATTCATAGGATCTCTTGTACTCTAGGCAAAGATAAGGAAGAAGAATTTAAAAAAAACTTATTGTAAAGCATTTCTTAAGGATTCATTGTACACACTCATAGCTTGCATATCTCAAGGCAAGACAAATCCTCTAAAGCAATTCTTGAGGATTCACGAGACCATGGTTGGTATCTTCAAGGAATGAAATTGTTGTGAAAATGGAATATTTCTTTGGAGGAAGTGCAACAATTATAAGAATATTTTTTATTTAGTTAAGTAGAAGGTTTTAACATAATTGTGGTTAATGTAGAAGGTAAGACACAATTTTATTTATATCACATTAGATGTAATAAACTAGATATAGTAACTCAACATCAATTAGTTGTTATTCTAATTAGGTTTCAAAGTGCCATCAATAAACTTCACTTAGATTTGTATTATCTTAGAATTGAAAGTAGAAGATGGATTTAACTCCTTGACACCAACATCCTTGTAGGTTGTGGGAACCAAAGCCCTTGAAAATGAGTTATATATATTCCTTTTTTATACTATGACTACCCATTTGAAACAACGTTATAATATTATAGCAAAAAACTTATGCGAGTTTCTTAAGTGCTTAGTATCTTTAGTTTTATCACTTGAATAGATCCTATGGTCTTTGAATGTAGTAATAAAGCTAGAGTTTCATTGTAAAATTTAAATAATTTGCAGTGTTGTTAATTATTTGAGATGAATTATCAACTAAAGCACCAAGTTTTATAGTTTCATGCTTCTCCTCTCAAATTAAAATCTTTAACCTTATCACTTGAACTCTCATTAATAAACTAGAAAATAATACAAACCACCTGACCAATTTCTCAATGGAAAATTAGGTTAAACAACAATGGCCAAGTTTACTATTATTCCGATTAGGAAATTACAAAGCCTAGGATGTGGTTGGTAAAGGCATGAAAATCTATGATGGGAATGTTTTATTGATGTATATGGATAATGTGTCATCATGATCATGGATGTGTTTCATGTTGACATGAATGGATACATATGCTAGTGATGAAGGACTCTAACTCGCATATGCTCTCATGTCCTGTGAACTCAAAGTAAGTGCGATTAGCACCCTCTTGCAATCTCAACTGGAAGGCACCAAAACCTTCTGGTAGGGAAAAAGTACTTGTAATTTCATGCAACTGGAAGGAAGTGGATCATCCAGAAGGCTGAAGATCATTTAAAAGGCATTAAGACCTTCTGATTGTGAATAATTTCTTGGAGATTGTGGCTTCCAAAAGGTAGAGAGTCATCCAGTAGCAATGAATAGGTAAACTACGAGGGATTGTGACTAGCACCCTTTCACAATCCCTACCAGAAAGAACTAAAACCTTGTATAAGGAAATAATTGCTTAGAGATTATGAATTTTGGATGGCATAGGGTCATTCAAATGCAAATTCTAGCTAAATTATAAGGAAGTGTGACTAGCACCCACTTGTAGTCTAAAATGAAAAGCTTCTAGACATACCGGAAGGGAAAGGTTGCTTGTAACTTAATACTACTGGAAGAAAGAGGGTCAATTGGAAGGTTGAAGATCATCTAGAATCACTCAAACCTTCCAATTGTGAATAGTTGCTTAGAGATTCTGGCTTCTGAAAGGTATAGGATCATCCAATTACAAGGTCTAAGCAAATTGTGAACATGTGTGTCTAGAACCCTCTCGCAATTCCTACCAGAAGGTACTTAGACCTTCTAGAAGGGAGTAATTGCTCTAATATTGAGGCTTTTGAAAGGTAGAGGACCATTCAGCTGCAAATCTAGTTGAACTACAAGTAAGTGCAACTAGCACCATTCCATAGTTCCAATTGGAAGGCACCTAAACCATCTGGAAGGGAACAATTGCTTATACTTGGATGCTACTAAAAGGAAGAGGGTCATTTAGAAGGCTGAAGATCATCTAGAATGTACTTAGACCTTTTGGTTGTGAATAATTTCTTGGATATTATGGCTATCAGATGGTAGAGGATCATGTGGAAGTAAGGTCTAGGTAAATTACATGCACTTACACCTAGCACCCTCCTGTAGTCCATACTGATAGGCACTTATACCTTCTAGAAGGGAACAATTGCTCCAATATTGTGGCTTTTGGAAGGTACAGGGCCATTTGATTGCAAATCTAACTAAACTATGATGAAGTGCAACTAGCACCCTCCTACAATCCCAACTGGAAGGCACCCAAAACCATTTGGAAGGGAAAAATCACTTGTAATTTGATGCTATTGGAAGGAAGAAGGTCATTTGGAAGGCTATAGATCATTTGAAAGTTGTTAAGACATTCCAGTTATAAATAATTACTTGGAGATTGTGGCTACAGAATCGTAGAGGATCATCTAGTAGCAAGGTCCAAGTAGACTACACACATGTGCACCTAATGCCCTCCCACAGTTCATATCGAAAAGCACTTAGACCTTCCAGTATGGAACAATTACTCCAATATTATGGCTTCTAGATTTCAAAGGACCATATGGTTGTAAATCTAGCTAAACTATGATGGAGTGTGACTAGCACCCTCCTCCAGTCCTAACTAAAAGACACCTAGACCATTTAGAAGGAAACAATTGCTTATAATTTGATGCTATAAGAAGGAAGAGGGTCATCTAGAAGGTTGTAGATCATCCAAAATTTATTAAGACCTTCCAGTTGTGAATAATTTCTTGGAGATTATGGCTTTAGGATGACAAAGGATCATCTGAAAGCAAGGTCCAGGTAAATTGCAAGCATCTCATACTCCACCTAAACTAAACATCTGAAATGTTTCATGTTTTCATCTTCTTGATGGCCATTGTGACTTCCTAACCCCTAAAGTATTACTCTGGGTTTGAGCCCAATGTAACATAATATTTAAAGGAACATCTAACATTAAATCATAAATGAAAATTACATACTTTGTCTAACAATAAATGTGAAATTTTTTTTATTACTATTATCCTTCTTACATTTCCGAGTTATCATGATTAACCTTCATCTAATGACTATTCATAAATTTTTCAATAAAATACTAAGTTTACAATACACGTGATGGTATCCCAAGAGATTCTTGTGCCTTGGGTGGTAATTTTTAGTCTTGGGTATTATACGTTTTGAGTATTTTTTCATATTAGCAATTACCTTAATTTCTAGTTCATATATAAGCTACTATACCTATATGAAATACATGCAAGAAAGAGCTAGTACTCTTCCAATAGATAACCATATCTCTTGAGCTTGTTGCAATAGATGATAGGTAAAATGAGGCTAAAGATGCACCCATTAGATTAGTTATTTTGATTTATCAAACATGAAAACTTTTATGATTCCTAATGTCATACTAAGGTTTCCAACTCATCATACTTAACTATCATCTAATGACTATTCATAACTTTTAAAATTAAATACTAAGTTTACAATAGAAGTGTTGCTATCCCAAGAGGTTATTCTACCTTGGGTGTGAATTATAAGCTTTCGTGATTATACATTAGGATTTTTTTATATGCTTTGGTGATTGTGAGATAATGCTACTCATAGCATATCACAATTCATGTACTAAATTCTTCTAGAAGGTGTCATGCCTTCCAGTTGTGGTAAATTTTAAGCATTTTTGGCCTTCCAAATGGTCAAACTGTATTCCAGTTGAAATTTTATGAGATTTCTACTCTCAGTAGCTTGCACTTTCTGGAATAAAGTACAATGCTACTTGCAGGCATTTGTAACTTTTCACATAAACTATACCTTGCATTGTAATCTATGAATTGCAGTCTATATGCAATTTGCATAAGGTCACATCATGTAGTATGAGGTAAAAAATAAAAACCACCTTACAGAATTTACCATCTCATTTTGTGCAAAGAAACCACTAGGAGGAATGTGAACATGTTCAGGGATTGAAGAGCATTGCTCATTGTGTGAGTAATGAAGCCCAATCAAGCTGAAAATATTTCATTGAGAAGGTTAAGGGCTTGAAGTTGTACCACTGGTGAATGGTAATATGTTGTGTAAGATTTCTAGAATAATTTACCAATTTATTTCATCATTTTATGCATTTCTTTAGTGGTGTGGAGGATGCTGAGCATGGCAAGGGAGTGAAGAATATTGCATGAGTAATGACATTATCATTGAAGGCCAATCTTGCTACACTAAACAGATTATATGCCATGTAAGTCTTCTATAATAATGATTACTAATAAGGTACACTACTTGCTCTTATTTCAATCAACTTTTATTGCGTATGTGTTGAATGTGCTATCTAAAATATAGATATGTCATATTTTTACTATATAAAATCTTTGAATAATGTAAGGAAGACAAGAGTAAGCTAATTTCTGGAAAACTACGTGATAGTAAGAAATACAAAATCCCCTAGCAAGGCATTTCACAAAAGATGATATTCAATGGTCTTATTTCTACAACAATGCATTTGCTTGGATATATAGAGAAAGAGTGGATGACTTTATTGAGGGAAAACAAAAGAATGAGACCATTCCTTATGAATTTTTCTATAAAACAGAAAACGTTAGAAATGAACAAAGGAGACTCACTCACAAGCAAATCATTACATTAGTCGCATAATGTAAGTTACTCAGTATTGTTTTGTATTTATGTAATAATGTATTATAATACAAAGATGCATAATTTAGAAGACTACGACGCTTGTTTGAATATGTTTTTGTTATTAGTTATCATTGCCAATTTGGACCAAATGTTACCACAAGGATAGCACCAAAGGAAGGTAGAAAAAGAAATAAGACTGGAAGAAATACTGGTTGTCAATGTCATTTCATAGTTTGCTATATGAGAGTAGTTGATCATGTTGCATGTATTATATATAAAGAAATGAAGCATATTGATGCATCAGGAGGTTATTTTCATAGCTTTCTCAGTTCCATGATAGATAAAAGAAACACACAATCCATACACATTTCTAGTGATGTGTGTTAGAAAATAGTGTGTTTATGAAAAGAAAGATTACCAATAGATCTCATCTATGAGAGGTATATAAAAGATATTTTTCAAGAAACGACATGAGTTTGGGCTATCAAGAAAGAGGGATATCTTTCTTGTTAAAAAAGACATCTAACATTTGCAAAAATGTAACCCCTAATTACAAGAAAAGTGAGCATGATAAAATTAGTGCTTGGCTTTGGTACCAAATGACCAGTGATTTTTTCTTTTACTACCAAGAAGAGAACCAAGAACAAGGTGTCCCATTAATTATTGGATTGAAATCACCTTAGATGCTCCAAAAGATGATAGCTCTATCTCAATGTAGTCTCCTTGCAATAGATTCCACTTTTAACACTAACAAGTATGGTGTAAGTTTCAATAATGGATGTTATTATTCCATTTTAAAAACTGTTGGTGTAATAGTAGAATTATTGATGAGACACGAATTGCACAGGCTATGATATCGCATACACGATATCGTGTCCGCCGCGATATCGCATACGCGATATCGCGTCATTCCTTGTGATATCGCGTAAGCGATATCGCGGTCTGCTGCCAAATCTATAAATAAGAGGTGACACTCCCCTCATTACACATCCTAGGCGTAAAGTAGCGAAGATCTGGCAGATTGATCACCCCAGAGATAGAATATTTTCCATGTGCACACAGTAGGAGTCCCCCAAGTGAACGGTTCTTTATTCGAGTAGCTTTGTATATGAATGCAAGTTGTGTACGGCAATAAAGATGAGCTTCATGGATAAAACTTGTAGTGCATGGATAGGTTTAATTAATGTTATTTATTGCTTTCCTAGTAACGCAACATGAGTACGACTTGGTTACGAGCGTTGACGAACGTGTACAGCTAGCCAAGGAATCGGCTACTCATCACAAGTAGATTCTCTTACCCTTTCCTCCTAGAGCGTGGGACAAGTACGACTTGATTACGAGCATCTACGAATGTGTACGGCTAGTCAAGGAATCGGCTGCTTGTCACACTTAGGTTAGATAGGTGCCTCAGTACGACTGCTTCGAGCACATGCATTACGTGTGGTAATCCCAGTAACGATTAGCATTTGGTAGCCACAATTGAACAATTCAGGGTGT
This sequence comes from Gnetum montanum, assembly GCA_015680685.1. Taxonomy (NCBI): domain Eukaryota; kingdom Viridiplantae; phylum Streptophyta; class Gnetopsida; order Gnetales; family Gnetaceae; genus Gnetum; species Gnetum montanum. Next base: position 183,530 of record MNCI01010894.1, read on the forward strand.
GTACGGTAAGTGGGAATGGATGCTGACGCTAGGATTTAGTGTTGTAGTTAGGGTTAGTTTTAGTTTCTCAACCCTTCACCGTTTAGCATAGGAGATAAACCGTAAAATACCAAAAAAATCATATACCTCAGACTTGCTTAACCATACACCGTGACACATACAAGCAAGCCTAGGAAGACAACGAATGATTAACCCCAAGTGTTCCTTGTGGCGTTTAGGCATTTAGTCTGTAGAGTTCGACCGGATTGCGTGTGCTATGCTCGTTTTGTATGGTTGAGTGTAGGGGTACCTCGCCACTCATCATTGGCGCCGTTGCCGGGGACTAAGTGTTTTTACACCAATTAGAACATAATGGATATCACTCACATCATTGTGAGCTTTAACGAACCTTCAGGTTAATCAGTTAATCAAGAACATAAATAACGGTAAACAGCACACCATTAGAATGGCTGCTTCTCACGAAATTAACTCACCTAAGGATAACACAGAAGATAGTCAGCATCACACACATAACCTAGACCAGCCATGTCCTAAACAATCTAAGGTCACATATACTCATCCTGATGAGTATGTCCCTAACTTTACTTTTATTCTCCACCAAGATGAACAACTAGGATGGAGAGATATACAAGGTAACATTGTGTTACCCCTGGATCAGTCAGTCCCTAACATGATTTTCCATACCTTAGCATAGATGGGCATGCAAGAACTATTTGCGGAATATGTTCTGGATAACTTTGACACAAGGGACTATCATCCCACAAATGCCCAACGTATTCAGAATGAAAGGCAGGAGAGCCAACATTCATTGTTGAAGGGCAAGGTCCCCCATGTCCTTAGTGAGATAGGAGATGAGAAACCCCTCAAAATGGGTTTCTTAGAAAATGATGTTCCTCCTCCTCACAATGGTGAAGAGGTTAGGCATCATGGCCTTCAATCAACTGTACATGCTACAGGCTCTAATCCCCGTGAGCACCAACTGTTCACGGCAGGAACAACCACTCACACTAAGGACAGACACTTAGATCGTTACAACGATTGGGGCCGACGCAGCTGAAGAGAAGATAAGAAACATTGCCACGGTGATGGATCCCCTTCCTCTTCTCCTTCATCTCACCATTCACACTCTCCTTCCACATCTGGGCACAACCATCGTGAGCATAATGGAGAGGGTAAAAGTAAGGAAGATGAAAGACCTCGATAGGAAGTTCGAGAGGAGTTAGGACAAGGGTATGGATGTAGGGAGAGTAGGAAACCACCATGAAGACATCATAGACATCATGAAAGAGATGATCATGACGAACCCCTACTCACAACCCGAAGCATGCTCGATATCACAGAGGCAGTTAGGATCCCCACAAGGCACTTAAAGGACAACAGGATCAAGCGTTTCAACATAAATAATATCTCACGTTTTGAAGGGGGATACAACGTTGATCCTCAACATCATTTACAAGCATTCCAAAATGCCTGTGCCTTACAAAATATAGATAATGAGTGGCAGAAGCTCAAGTTGTTCCCAAGGACACTCACTAAAGAAGCAAAGAGCTGGTACCAGTCCTTAGAACCGGAAACCATCAGGCGGTGGAGTACGATGCTTGAATTGTTCAATAACAAATATCAAACATACTCCAGAGTGTCCAATTTACGTAAGTAGATCCAAGGCTAGAAATAAGGTGCTTATGAGCCCTTGGATGCTACCATGGCCCGATACTATATGCTGCTACATCGTTGCCTGGGCCATGGGTATGCTAAGCAGGATCAACTTCGCCACATTGTGGATGGGCTAAGAAATGAAATGAGAAGAACTCTTGGGACTTACGCCCAAGGGAGAATTTCCCAATTGAGAGCCCATGAAGTTAAAATTTTGTTGGAACAAGTAACGCAAGAAGAGGGTGAGCTACGAAAAAGAGAAAGTGTGGAAGAATACAACCGTGATCCCTCCCTTCTCAAGAAGGGAGTGAAATTTTGTGATGAGGAGGATGAGTCACCACTCGAAGAGTTGGTGAACCAGAAAACCGTGCCAATCCAAAAGTTAACAACCGAGGTATCGGCTAAGGTAAACCAAATGTGGGATTCCTTAGACTCAAGAATAGAAACAGTCTTAAAAATCGTAGAAGAGTCTAAGGTTGAGCAAGGTAACCCAAGGCAGTTCCACCAACCCTTAACATATTATCCAAGTGGAACGCCTCCACAGCCCATTGGACAATATCAGCAGTGGTAATACCCATAGTCATGGGGGATGCCACCGCCAACACATCAATACCCTTACCGCCAGCAGTGGTTATTATGTGTAGCAGCCGGTTTCTCCAAGTGACTCTATGGGTCACACTACCCCCCAACGTCACTACCAAGCTTGGGAGTACTTCAGAAGGACTCCTTCTCCTCTAGGAGACATCTTACATTCAGTCCATCCTATAACTCCACCCGCACCTCTTCCACCTGTAGTTCCCATACAACCTGTTCCAACAATGCAGGGGGAATTGCCTACTCAACCGCAGCAACGTAACGCC
>MNCI01010894.1:189834-213753 GCA_015680685.1 Gnetum montanum
TATCTCAATGTAGTATCCTTGCAATGGATTCCACTTTCAACACTAACAAATATGGTGTAAGTTTCAATAATGGGTGTCATTATTCCATTTTAAAAATTGTTGGTGTGATAATAGAATTATACATTAACTAATTACAAACATGCGGTTATCTTTGTAGTTCCATCTTCATATTGTGATGGTTTTTGATTCTTATTATAATGGACTTCTAGTTACATGGGTGATATCCTCAAGGTGCATTGAAACTGATGTAAGAGTTTGGCTTTCGAAGTTCCATCAAAGAGGCAAGGCTAAGGATGCTAATTGGATAGTAAATGCTTTCATGTGAGATGACTAAAAGCCAAATATGAATGAAATGAGGCAACTTTTAAGGCATTTGAAAACATAATTGAAATCATGCTACCTTGGTTTGAGATATCTTAACATGTGCTTAAATTTGATAATTTATCAAGTCTATTTTTGAGAGCAGAATCTTTTTATCCATTTGACATGTTTGGAGGGCATGGTGGAAGAGCTTAACAACCAAAGTTAAAGATTCCAATAATAAAAAAGCAATGGGTGATCATCTTAATCATATTCTAAATGAATGCAAAATTGTTGTAGATGTTGTTATGGAAATAGACAAATTTATTGACAAGTTTCAAGAGAACTCAAAATTCATTAAATACTTAAAATAGTAGTGGTTAAATGGAGACAAATTTAGGAAGTTTTTATTCCTTAATATCATTCCATAAAGGTTCTTATTCACACTCATATACTCTTTTTCCATTTGTTTATTACTTAATTTTGTCTTTAACCTTTTGTTTCTAGAGATGTGGGCTAAACCATTCCATGATGTTCTCCATGCACAACAAGACACAAATAATGTTGTTGAGTTATACCATGGATTTTTAAATGGAAAATTTATAAGAGATATAAAAAATAGGAAATACCAAAGGATTGATTGGCTTATATGGAACTTGACAAAGGTATAACTATATTATTAGCATAATTCAAGAATTAAAGCTGCAAGATATTTTGTAAATAAGAAAGATAGAGATTTCAATAAGTAGTCTTGGAAAAAGGCTTTACAGATTTTTAATGTTGAATGTTTCCAAGTTGTGGAAAAGGAAGATGAATATGTTGTCCAAAGTTAGAATAGTTTGATGTCAAACACTTGGTGCAGGGTTTCAAAGGTGTTTTCTTTTAGTATATTTTTTGAGTGTAAATGGTCTTACCTTGGTAATTTCTACAAATACTTAATGAAAGTTCTTATTAGGGTGAATGGTTTCACCAATGCATACAAGTTCTTATTCCAAGATGAGTTTCACAATTCATGTGTTCCTTTAAAACTAAATTCATTCCAACCACATTAGTTCCCTAGCTAGGAAGATGCTTCAAAACTGAGAATAACACCAGAGACATTAGGATCAACTAGTTGGAGGTTTGTAACAAATGATGTGGACATGGAGGAGAATGCAGATCAAGATATGGAGGTGGACAAAGGTAAAGTAGATGCACAGTGGAATACAAAAATTCTTAAGCTCAAAAATAGATTGACAAAATTCACAAAGATGTTTCTTATAGACAAGGATAGTATTTTAGAAATAGAAAAACATGTGGAATTGTTGGAATCAAAGTTCACATTTTCAATTAACGCAAATGGATTGGTAAGCAAAAAAAATTTTCTAGTTGGAATAGTCCTACCAAATGTGTTGTCCAAAAGATTTCTAAGCCTAACTATGCAAGAAAACTTTTTAGTAAGGGTGAAGATACTATTTCTTTGCTTTTCTATGGTTATTAAAATAGTTTACATGTTTTTCTTTTTATTTTAATCAATTTTTTTTTGCTTGCAAATTTTCGTGTAGATGGCCAACACAATCATGGACAGTTCTCTAATCCCATGTCTACCCTGAACTAGTAGTCCAATAGATGGAAATGTTGTCAATGTATTTTTTGTTCAACATCCTTGGAAAGAAAATTATGATTACAAAATATTATGTATTTGTTACTAATTACTTGACAACATGTTTGTCACTCTCTTTTGTTGGATCAAACTATGCTTCATTTAACTTAATTGAGTGTTGCAAGACCATGTGTTGGATATGTGTTTGTTATTTGTATAATGTTAATTAAGGTTTGTACAATGATCCCTATATATCTAATTTTCCTTTTTTATTTGTGATGTCTAGAATATTTCTTTGTTAAGAACTATGAGAACATGTGGGCTGCATGTACTCACAATATTTTTAAAATTATATGCATGAACATGCGTTATGCAATATTGAATTTTATTAAGATATGTGACTTGCTCATGTTTTGCAAAATAATTCTATGAGTTTATGCAATTCGCATATCTCCGCAATGTAATTTTTTTTATAGAAACCAATTTAACAAAGTGCACTTCAATGCAACTGGCACTTTCCAAGTTCAGATTGTGAGTAGCAATGAATACTGCGAGTCGCATATTTTTTATAACAATGTAGTTTATGAAAAAATATGCTAATAGCATACTTTTAAGAAGAGTGCAATTCACAATTTTCTATGTGTCTCACAACATACAGATCAAACTACAAGTACCAATTATAAATTGTAAGATACATTATTCTAGTTAAGTTGTGAGAAGATAATTTAAGTGCAACTTGCAATTGTTTATAAAATGTGAGTCACAGAACCTCACATAGTGAGGTAAAATGTAAAAAAAAATAAAATGAATCAGCTGGACCATTATTTTCACTTTTACTTTCACTTTCACTTTCACTTGCACGTAGTAGACATCGAGTGAGAAGTAGCATCGCAGAAGGTTTTAGACAAAGGCTACAAAGATAGCAATAGAGGATTTTATTTCAAAGCATTAAATTTCAAAATTTGAAACAACAATGACCAGGAGGGTAAGTTAAACCACACTGCAATTCTAAATTTATTATCTTTTTTCTCATGCTAGGTTTAGTTGCAACAGTTTATGACTTGATTACATACTTTGGAGAATTCTATTTTAGATGTGATTTTCTATTAAGGGATTTTGTGATTTGAGAAAGTTTGCTGACAAAGCATTACCCTTATCTTATTCTATGATTGATGAAAATATAAATGGTTTTCAAGTTTTTGGTTGCTAAGTTTTTTTTAATTCTATTTGTAACATCATTAATAGCTTTTCATAGATTTCTCTGGTTGTATTACCCTCCTCTGTGCCCTAGGAAGCCTTAGAGGCTTGCAGAAACTGCTTACTCCCACTACATTCTCCTTGTTTATAAGAGTGTTTCAACTTATCTCCTAATTATTTCACTTAAAAATTTGCAAGCCCATTTTCATGGGCCTTTGTAGCCTACATACTTTAAATAATTTTCAATTTTAATTATGTTATTTTAATGGAAGAACTATCTGCTTGTATGAACTAGTTTTGATGCTGCATATTCAAGCCCCAGTAGTTGGTATCACTACTCTATTAGTAAAATTGTTATCATGTTCAATATGGAGAATTCAAGCTAGTTTATTCTAGATCAGTGCTCCACAATCCAACCTTGATCCATACAAAATTCAATGAATAGTTCATGAAATCTTGCTTTTGTATATTGCATTGTTGTCAATCTAAACATGAGTGAGGCATAGCCTAGTTAGAGTATGTGGCTTGTGATTTGCAAATTGTAAGTTTGATCCCAAGGGGTATGCTAAGACACGTGCCATGCTAATCAACTAATATATATGGTATAATAGCAACATGATGATAATGATGATCCTTGTTAATCCAAACACACAGTATGATCTAGACTACTAAACTTTCATTCTTCCTAGTGATATTCTCCTTTAGTCCTACTTTTTAATTCATGAAGCTTTCATTATTGGTTGATGATGCCATGATACCACAACTTCAACAACTTCAATTTCTCCAAACATCTATGAATGCTACACTTTATTATTTGTTTTCAACTTTTTGACGTGTTAGTTTCCATTTAAATTTAGTATATAGTTTTGCATAAACCCTTTTTTGGTTTATAATAAACCACTCACTACACTCTAATCCAAGTCATCGCCATTTTTGAAATAATCCAAACATTGTTGCCAATATTTTACCAATCAGAAATGAGCTAGAGAGAAGTCTAATCAAATTTAGGCAACATCAACAAAGATGTCTACCATTATCTATACTAACCAGTCATGTGGCATCTCAATTTAGTCCATACAAGTTAGCTTAAATGGAAAATCACGTAGTATTGATATAGTGCTTATCACTATCATTTTACATGTTGATCTCACATCAGACAAGGCCACATACATAACTTAAAGAATTAGACAGACCATTACTACAACAAGATGGCTTTCATGCTTGAATTTTTAGCAACCATGAAATAATTCATCTTTCTAAATTTATAGGCACCATGATGTAATCCCTTATGATCAACTTACAATTGCTCACATTACACATATTAACAACCTTGTGATAGATAAGAAATTCAAAAGCAATTTTCACATAGAAGTTTAATCAAGCACAAAAAACTTATGGCTTTTCTCATAGGATTCTTATCAAAAGCATTAGGATGTTGAAATAGGCATATCATTCTACATGGATTACTCTCCCTTATAAGAAATAAGGTGCATGTTATGTTTGATTCTAGACCTCCCACAAAGTGTAACATTACATATAAGATTTGTTCTAAGGTTTTCACACAAAGATAGTATGGGTTGCTTTTATAATGGCTTTATCATGCTCATTAGGTTATCTCTATTATCCTAGTAAATTTCCTAATGCTTCCCAAATTAAACATTAGCATTACAGGTGCCTATTGGAAAGATGAAATGACTGGAATATGTACAGCTTCTCACCCATAAAAACTTATAACATGTCACATCTATGATAGCTTTGATTCAATAAAAAATAATGGAACATAACAAATCTAGCTTTGTTTTGCTTTATTATTAGATTTTTATTATGAATGTTTCATACATATACAAAAATATAATTATTTCTGTTCTAGTGTGAGTTTCATTATTTATTATATCATAATTACTATAATAGTTACACATATTGCAAATAGTCTATCTATCATTAATTATTGTTGGTCAACTCTAATTTAATTGGTAACATTTGAGCTATAATACATTTCTATGTTCTCAAAGAGGAGCATCATCATAACTAGATTCTAGGAGGAGATTTTGCAGAGTGCAAGAGGCACAAGAGAGGACACAAACACATGGAAGACATCTTGTAGGCTCTTAGGCTGCTAGATAGAATGCTTCCAAAGAGTAGGAGCAAGAGGCATATTAGCATGCATAGGAGACATTAGCACCTTAGGAGCAATCAAGAAGGGAGGTGAAACTCAAATCAACCCCCTTGCAGAGTCCAAGGAACTTCTACTTCTTGATGTAACTTATTTAACCTAAGATGCTTAACAAGCTTATTACATGTCATCTTAATTTCATCATCACCAAAGGTCTTGATTACTATAAGGAGGCCCATCAGTTCTGTGTGGCACATCATTAAGGATCACCTATCTTGAAGGTGGTCGAGATCAGTGACTCCACATATAGGCTTATAGACTAGATCTTGGGGTAGGTACTCAACATGGTAGTTGGTCCACAATGGGAGTATTTTGTGACTACCACCTTAAAGAAAAAAACACAGCTACTAAGCAAGGTGCCTAAGGTGGAGACTAATCAAACAAGCTGGTCCTACAAGAACTTTTTCCCACAATGGAGAGTTCTCATCAGGGCAATTCACACAAACCTCCTAGCTCTCATACATCACACTCATGTGATGTCATTTTCCCTTATGGTCCTACTAGATTTAGAAGGGGACTATTCATTGAACTATCCCCACCTTACCATCAGGTGAATGAATATTGTCAACAGAGATGTTGCTGTAGTGCCTTTTCCATTAGCTGTGTCTACCCTTTTTAGGCATTAGCAGATCCCAAAACCTAAGGGGAATGACAAAGAGGTCCAAGTTTTTGGTTAGGATCAGCTTCCACATTTGGGATGTGCATTCGACACCCAACGTGACCCTAGGACATGACTTAATGATCTCATTTGGCTCTCGAACCCATGTGTCCCAAAAGATGATAGGAAGGCTGATTGGAATCAATTTTATGAGCACAACAAGAAGAGGCAGGTTGCACCTATCAATCTTGGCCAATAACAACAATAGTTCAGAGACAGTGCAACACTATTTTCCTACTTAGAGGCAATGAAGGATAGGTTTATTGTCTGCATGGATGTTATGTAGTTAGATATTAATCATCATTTTGGATGGGTGAACAAGAGGCTTACCTGCCTATCTTTGAATGTTCAATCATTGGGTAAATAATCATCTAAACATTTCTAGTCATTGCATGGGTCCTCTAGTTCAGCAACAATGGAGGATATTACTGACCCCATGTTCGTTGAGATGATTACTCTGATCCATGAGTCAAAGGTAGGACCATCAAGAACAACTGGAATGGAGGAGCAACCAATCACCAAGGTCAATGATATTGTCATAGAGATAGATTTTATGCATATTGATGCTCCAAACAAAGTCCAAGATAACATTGCACTAAGATCTAGCTAGATAGTTGTGTCTATGTTATGTATCCAGTCATAGTTTCCTCTAACATTTCTTTTTGATGATATTCATGTATTTACATTATCTCTTACTGATAGTTTTTATTTAATTAATATCATGATCCAATGCATGAATTTTTTGTTAAATGCATTTGATTTATGTGGTATTTTAGCTTCTCCATCTATCAGTTTGCATGCCTCTATTATTTTTATACATTATTGTCTCAAAAAACTGGAAGTATTACTTTTTATGCTAAGATTGATTCATATCAAACTATGACTTGTTGGTTAAGGTTCATGGCTTGTATCTTTCAATGTTATAGATTCAATTCCAATTGGTTGCTGAGACATACAAGAATTATGCAAAAAGATTGTTAACACTAAAGTGGTCCTATACATAGATCATTTTTTCTATATATGCATAAATGGCTATGACAACTTTAATATAGAAGTAATTTTAATTTATATCCCAAGTTCTGAAATAAGGCTAGTAGATATTTTCAAATAAGGCAAGTTTGATTTTTATTCTGTGCATTATTAACATGTGAGTGACATGCATAACACACTTTAAAAAATATATAAAGTATGAGTGACATGCGTATGATAGTGTGATTGTAGGCCTTGTTGAGAAAATAGTGCTAGTTCATTATGAGCATGAATGACCTTGCAATTGGAAACCAAAACCAACTAAAAAATAGTGTCATTGACATGTAGCTTGTAACTCAATCGTAGATTTTCCAAAAAAAATAGTGCCAATGTCCTATGACCATGAATTCTCTCACAATTAATATCCAAAACTATAGTAATAACAATGCTATAAACCTATGGATCGCATTCTACAATACACATGTACTTGTAGTGCAAGTGAAGAATGTGAAGACATGTGAACCACATGACATCTCAGTCCCATTGTCCTACGATCATGAATGCCCTTACAGTCAATATCCAAAACTATGGTGAAAACAGTGTTGAGAACATGCAAATCACATTTTTCTCACAAATTAAAATTTTTGCCATTTGATGCACTACAACATGCATGTATCCACAATGCAAGTGAACAATGTGAAGACATGCGAATCGCATGACCTTGCAGTCCCATCGTCCTACGATCATGAAAGCCCTTGCAAGTCACAACATTGAATTTGGGTGATTGGTTAAAGAGAACTATAAATATGAATGATTTTGTGGTGATGAAAATGGATGTTGGTGGTGTAAAGTATTAATTGGTGTCATGGCATGTTGAGACAGGTGTCATTTATCTTTTGGATGAGATATTTCTTGAATGCCATTATGATGATCATAACCATGACAAATCTAAAGAGGTAAATGACTTGAAGCATAAAAAATAGTATTGGGAATGCTTCTACCTTTATGAAATAATTTAAGCAATAGAAGTTGCTACTCATCAATGGTGAATATGATGATTCTTTTGTACCATTATCCATAAATGCAAATGATTACTGTTTAGCAAGTAATGTTGAGCACAACATATTATCACCATGTCCACTTAGTATTTACACCACTACTACCCATTACTGTGTCAATAAAGTGCTCCGTATTATTTCTTATGCGTTATTTGGTGTCCAAACTATGTTGGTTTGTGTTAGTAGCCAAGTGTGAACTTAAATCTTATGAATGTAGGACTGCTTATAATAACTAATTTAAAATCTATTGATCATATGTGATCTTAAAAAATATATAAATTTACAAATCTTAGATTAGAGGTGGATAGAACTGTGAAATAGATCTTAGAGATTCAATAGTGTTTACTAAATCATTAAATCTAGCTCCTATTACGTCTTTGATAATCTTTGTTTCCCTTAATAGCTTGAAAGTAGGAACAACCTTCACACCTAATTGATCGGCCAAAGGTTAAGAGCAATAGTTATGAATCAATATTTCTCAAAAAGAAAATTGACCTGCATTCAGTTTTCCACAATTATAGGGGTGTAATATGCTAATTAGGTTATCAATTTCAAGGGAAGGAAGAGGATCACAAACCCAATTATCTTGGTTGCAACATGCATGTACTTGCAATTCAATTGAACAATGCGAGGACATGCATGAAGCATGACACTGCAGTTCTCACTCTCAAACTGTGAAACCACTACCACTCACATATAGCTCATAGTATGAAATTTAGCCTTCTAAATGACCCTCTTCCTTCTAGTAGCATCAAATTACAAGAAATTTTTCTATTCTAGAAGGTCTGTGTGCCTTCTGGTAGAGAGTATAAGAGGGTGCTAGGTGCATATGCTTGCGGTCTACCTAGACCTTGCTTCTGGATAATCCTATACCATCTGGAAACCACAATCTTGAAGCAATTATTTGCAACTGAAAGGTCTTAATGACTTCTAGATGATCTACAACCTTCCGAATGATCCTCTTCCTTCCAATAACATCAAATTACAAGTAATTGTTTCCTTCTAGATGGTCTAGGTACCTTCCTATTGGGACTACAGGAGGGTGCTAGTCACACTGCATTGTAGTTTAGCTAGATTTGCAACTGGATGGTCCTCTACCTTCTGGAAGCCATAATATTGAAGTAGTTGTTCTCTAGTGAAAGGTCTGAGTGCCTTCCGGTAGGGATTGCAAGAGGGTGCTAGGTGCACATATGTGTAGTTTACCTAGACCTTTCCCACTGAATGACCCTCTATTATCTGGTAGCCATAATCTCCAAGCAATTATTTACAACTACAAGGTCTTAATGCCTTCCAGTTGATCTTCAACCTTGTATATAACCCTCTTCCTTCCAATAGCATCAAATTACAAGCAATTATTCCCTTTCAGAAGGTTTGGGAGCCTTCTAGTATGGACTGCACATGGGTGTTATTTGCACTTCCTCATAGTGTAGCTAGAATTTGCAACTGGATGACCATCTATCATTTGAAAGCCACAATCTTCAAGCAATTATTCACAACTGGAAGGTCTGAGTGCTTTCTGGTAGGGACTACAAGAGGGTGCTAGATGCACGTGCATGTAGTTTACCTGGACCTTGGTACTGAATGACCCTCTACCATCTGATAGCCATAATCTCCAAGTAATTATTCACAACTAAAAGGTCTTAATGCCTTTTGGTTGATCTTTAGCCTTCTAAATGACCTTCTTTCTTTTGGTAGCATCAAATTACAAGCAATTTTTCCCATCCGGAAGGTTTGGGAGCCTTCTGGTATGGATTGCAAGTGGGTGCTAATCACACTTCCTCAGAGTTTAGTTAGAATTTGCAACTGGATGACCCTCAACCATTTGGAAGCCACAATCTCCAAGAAATTATTCCCAATTGGAAGATCTGAGTGCATTTTAGATGATCTTTAGTCTTTTGAATGACCCTCTTCCTTCAAGTAGTATCAAATTACAAGCAATTATTTTTCCAAAATGGTTTGGGTACCTTCTAGTTGGAACTGCAAAAGGATGCTAGTTGAACTCCCTCATAGTTTAGCTAGATTTGCAATTGGATGGCCCTTTGCCTTCTAAAAGCCATATTATCTAAGCAATTTTTCCCTATCGAAAGGTAGACTATGGGAGGGTGCTAGGGGCACGTGCTCGTGGTTTATCTAGACCTTGCTTCTAGCTAACCTTTTGCCATTTAGAAGCCACAATCTCCAAATAATTATTTGCAATCAAAAGGTCTTAATGACTTCTAGATTATCTATAACTTTTTTGATGACTCTGTTCCTTCCGATAGCATCAAATTATAAGCACTTGTTCCTTTTTGGATGATCTAGGTACCTTTTAGTTGGAACTGCAAGAGGGTGCTAGTCACAATCTATTGTAATTCAACTAGATTTGCAGCCAAATGACCCTAGGCCTTTTGGTAGCCACAATATCAAAGCAATTGTTCCATATCAGAAGGTCTGAGTGCCTTCTAGTATGGCCTGTAGGAGGGTGCTAGGGGCACATGTGCACAGTTTACCTAGACCTTGCTACCGGATGATCCTCTATCATCCAAAAACCATAATCTCTAAGAAATTATTCATAACCATAAGGTCTTAATGACTTCTGGATGATAGATGATCCTTTGCCTTCCAAAAGCTACAATATTAGAGCAATTATTCCCTACCTTGCAACCTAAAATAGAGACCAACTAGAACACAATGTGTCAAACTGTGACTCGCATGTCATTGTAGACTATCTTTGCAAGCTGCAAGAACATGTAGATCACATGTGGTTTTGAAATTATGATGACATGTCAGATGCATGGTTTCACAACTCTGATGTGTGAGCCCATGCATCACACATTTCCCTTGCAACCAAAAATTGGAAAAAGTCTATGAAGTTACAAATCGCAACCAATTTGTAACCTAAAATAAAGACATCCTTACCACAATGCATTTAATTGCAGCTCACATGTTCTCTCACTCTAGAGATAGTGCACACTACTATAATGTGCATGTCGGCATAGTCTATGCCTGTGGGCTACAAGATCATACAAATCGCAATTTGAATATTGACTACGATGACATGCAAGATGCATGGTTATGCATCCTTAGAGTGTAATGCCCTATGTTGCGCATGTCATCACAATACAGATGTGTGAGGATAGTGTGACATGCATGTTAACCCAAATCAATTAAAACTATTAACTTTGAGATTGGAAATTAATATTTTATATCTTTCAATGCCAAGTATTTATTTCAAGCATATTTTTGTAACTTTTGTTTAATTGTGAGTATCTAACTTGTCTTAACATATGAGCCACAATTAAGAATGAGTTATAAGATACCAAAAATGCTATAACAATTAATAATTGAATATATATATAATATCAGACAACCCACCTTGATAGAAAACATTACGAATAATTTATTGCACATAATTTTACAAAAATGATAAAGATATTCATTACAACCAAAGTCATTTACAAAATTATGGAAGAGATGCATTTACAACACAATAGCATCAGAAAAATAGAATGCATCATGGACAATGACTATATTCAGATTTAGTTACATCATAATACATCTAGACCATGTTCACTATAGTTCTCATTCAACATATGCTACAAACACATGTTTCTTCAAACTTGATGAACTCTAGGAGAATTAAGAATTTTTCATATCATGGTCTTCCAATACACTGAAACATAATCAGAAATGAAATTCAACTCTTTATAGAGTACCAAGTGATGCATAAAGATTATTGTATACATTCCACAGTCATATCTATTTTCTTATTTTGAAAGACCTTCAATTGAAATTACATTTCATTTTGTAGCTACTTTTTTCTCTTTCCCTTGAGTTCCATGACACCATTAGAGCAAATAGACTCATCATTAAATAAACAGTCAATAAAATTCAACATCAATTTTCTAATTGCTATAGGTTTATGAAGAAGGCATTGAATCATACACCAAAATTTTATATGTTAGTACATCAACAACAACAAAAATCTAATGCCCACCAGTGTTCAAAGGAAGATAGAAGAATGTGTGTTTAGATTGCAAGAACTTATCCCAACATGTTTTATTTTTAAGCTCTTTAACAATATCTATTTCTATGAAAAAATCATCTACTTCTTCTTCAACCAACATACCACTTTCAACATTTATGATATGTCTTTTGCTTCTTTTCTTTGATCTATGTCTCGACTCTAGCATAACATTGAAACATAGTATTAAAGATGAAATATTTTGTATTCTAAAATTCATGAGAGCCATAGAGAGATTTCTAAAGTTCCTTCAAGTGCATGATGCAAACATTTATGATGTCATCATCCAGCCATTCTTTTCACCCTTTTTTATATAAAATCCTAAAAGAGAATCCCATGGCAACATATGGGGCAAATGATGTCCTCACAAGCTCTTTATTGTCAAGTAGATTGGAAATAAGCAACTGAATCACTCTGTCAATTGTTGCACAATCATCAATTGATATTTTCGAAATCAACATAAGCATCAACTCCAAGGTGGAAAAATTAGATAATTGATGAAGTGTTTAGTTGATGCATCGACTGGGCCGCGTTAACGAAGCCTCATTGACGCAGCCATGGTGATGTAGCCTCATTGACACATTCATTCATCCGTTAACGTGGCCTTGTTAATGCAGAGTCTGTCTTCCACTATAAATATGTGTGCACCCGCAGCATTTATGGCATCTTTTGAGTTAGTTGTAGTGAAGCTCTTGCAGTTTGTTTCTATGAAAGTTAAAATATTTCCCAAGGTCCCATAGCAGGAGTGAGAAGGGTGTACGACTCTTTATTTGACTACTAATATACTTGAGCCCATTGGCATGACTAGCAATAAAGACGAGCTTTTGAACATTCCTTGTAGCATTTGGATTTAACTAATTAAGAATTAAAACATTTTAATATTTTAATTTTTTAATCATTCTAAAATCCTTTATTATTATCGCTTTACAGTTATAGCCCTTTTCATAGTTTATAAGAATCAAAGGCACAACCATCTCGAACATATACCTGACACTTGGCAACCCAGTGACACTTGACATCTGGTAACCCAATAGTGGTTAGGACATGCTCAAGATGTGCACAGAAGATGGAACCCGTTGTTTATGCTAGGGATAGTTAAGTGACAAAGTAGAGCCATCGTAAAATTATATAGCTTTTCATTTCCTACACTAAAAGAATCAGACCTTAAAGATAAAAAGAAAACTACTAAAAATCATTTGCCCCAATCTCACTCAACCATCATTTAAAAATATCACAAGTGAGGTTGGGAAGACAATAACCATTCTAACTAAGGTTTTGCTAGCTAGAATTCTGTGTATGTAAGTGCTTGCAGTTTGTGAAATTCGACTGAGTGGTGCATGCATGCTCGTGATTCATATGGTTGGGCATAGGGGTATCTCACCGTTCATCATTGGTGCCGTTTCCAGGGATTATTAGTCTTACATGAGCTATCTACTCTTAGCAAGATCACCATTCACTTCGTTGGAACGGACCCAGTATATTGAAATCTACACATGCTAGGGGCTTAAGTAAAGAGTAAGGCACACCAATCTATTTGTTATCTAACATCAAGAATGTCTTCTTCTCAAAAGAAAGATGAATCCTACCCATCAGTGCCACAAGAATGTCGAGTGGTATACACACATTTAGATGAGTATATATCCAACTTCACCTTTATCCTACATTGGGATGAGCATATGCGATGGCGAGACATGGAGGGCAACATCATATTACCCCCTGATCGATTGATTCCTAGAATGCTGCTCCAAACTCTCGCCAAACTAGGCATTCAAGATTGCAGTGTGGAGTACGTTATGGAGGATCACGATTATTGGGACTATCACCCAACTGAAGCACAACATGCATGGGACCAGCACTAGGTGGAACGCTATGAGTACATAAAGGGAAAATAGTTCAATAACCCTTTGTTCTTGCAGGGCCCGCATGATGATGAGGAACCTATTTCTCACAGTTCTCATTCATCTGAACCTCCTCCACTACATTAGATCATCCAATCCATCATACAAAGTAAACACTCAGGTGATCAGGAGTCCCAAGGTGGTGGAGGATCTCACAAAAAAGATCATGGAAAAGGAAAGGAGGAACATGAAGATCGAGGCCATCACCAAAGTAGAGGAGGGGACTGACATCGTGGCAATGGTAGTTCTCCACTTTGTCCTAACCAGGTTCTAACTCCGATTGCAATTATTGTAAGAAGGATTAGGGTGATGGTGATCAAAAGGATTGATAGAACCACAAAGACTGACGAGGATGACATAAGGAAAGGCGTGACCAATCACACGAGTCTCACCATCAAGAAAGGAGAGGTAGCAAAAATCATCACAGATGTCATGGCCATTAGCAAGACTATGACTCAAATGAATCATTGCTTGCTACTTGGAGCATGCTTAACATAGCCGAGGTAATTCGAATACCTACCAAACACTTAAAAGATAGTCGAATCAAGTTCCTTGACATGAACAACATCCCCAATTTTGAAGGGGGATATAATTGTGATCTATAGACTCACTTGCAAGCATTTCATGATGCCTGCACCCTGCAGAATATAGAAAATGATTTGCAAAAATTCAAACTATTCCCCTGAACACTCATCAAGGAAGTGGAAAGTTGGTACCGGTCTTTAGAGCTAGAATCAATCAAGCGATGGAGTAAGATGTTGGAAATTTTCAATGATGAATACCAAACCTACTCCAAAGTCTCTAATCTGAGATGAAAAATCTAGGGATGGAAACAAGGTGGTCATGAACCCTTGGATGCATCCATGGGAAGATATTACTCATTGTTACACTGATGCCCTGGTCATGACTAGTCTCAGCAGGAATAGCTCTGCCATATCATAGATGGGCTCTACTTTGAAACAAGAAAGACCCTTGGCATTTATGCTCAAGGATGACTATCAGAGTTAAGGGCCCATCAATTGTAGTGCCTAATTGAGCAAGTAGCTAAAGAGGAGGGGGAACTAAGGAAAAAGGAAAGCACAGAAGAATATAATTAGGACCCTTCCATCCAAAAGAAGGAAGTCCAATTTTATGAAGATGAGGAGGAATCACCACTAGATTTAGTAGTGAACCAAAAAACCTTACCCATACAAAAATTTGCTTCTAAAATTTCAGCCAAGGTTGAAAAGATGTGGGATTCTTTGGATGAAAAATTCCAAAGTGTCCTAAAAATCATAGAGGAATCCAAAGAGCAAAGTAATGATCAAGATCGACGTATGAGAAGAGAAGCTAAATGTGCCTACCATAAAGGTAAGGGCAAAGTTGCTGTAGCAGAATAGCTTGTAGACTTTGACATGGAGGAAGATGATGGATGTGACATATGTCAGTATGATCATCCTAAGGGGTGTTGTCCTATGGTGTCACATTTACATGAGTCTGGGGTGTATGCGTTGAATCCTCGCTTGGCAAAAAGGCAAACACCCCAAAGATTGCCTTATTCACAAGGCAATCCTAGGCAGTTCCACCAACAACAGGGATATTATCCAAGTGGAGCACCGCTGCAACCTTATGAGTATTACCAGTAATGGCAACATCCAAAATCATGGGGGATGCCACCTCCAAGGTAGCAATACCCTTATCGGTAGCCAAATCCTTATGGGTACTACATTTAATAACTAGTCTCCCCATAGGACTCTTCTAGTGACATACCTTTTCAAAATCATTACTACCTCATAAAATACTTCCGAACTTAGTCTCCATCATCTAGGGGGAAGAACCCACATCTACACGATCCGTTGCCACCTTCTCTTGTCATACCTACTCATTAGCCCTGAACTCAGCTACCTCCTACTCTACTTATGTAGGGAGAAATACCACCACAGCCACAACAACGTAATGCCACAAGGATTGTCAACTTACAACTAGCTTCTCAACCGAGTGGACTAGAACCAAAACCACAAAAATGCCCTTTTTCTAGCCTAATATCCCAAACATACCCTCACATTCACCTGTGGCCAATGCCTTTGAACCTCTAATTACCTCCACCATTCAACCCTTTGAGCAACCTTGAAGCCAAACACCTCCCAAAGTACAAACCTTCATGCTAACACACATTATGATAAATTGGATAAAGGCAGGTCATCTTCCTTGAAAATTGACTAATTCGGGGAGTCCCCTCATATACCTCCAAGTGGTAGGAAACGAGCCATGCAAAGATCTTTTGGATTCTGGGTCAAGCATCAACTTGATTTCACATTATATGTATAAGACTTGGAACCTGCCCCCGTTGAAGAAAAGTAACATTCACCTCAAGCTGGCAAACCAATCCATTACTATTTCCTTAGGATTGGTAGAAGATATTGTGACCACCATTTGTGGGTGGTCCTCTGCTACTAACTTCTTGGTCATCTTTGTTGATAATTGCAAGGGAAATTTTCCAATCATAATGGGAAGAGCTTGGCTCAGTACAGTGGATGCACGATTGTGACTTTGAGATCTTTCCCTTGAAATTTCAAAAGAAAATCCTTTTGGGAAGATTGAGAAGAAGTGCATTCCATGCATTGCATATAGTGACTCTAAGTACAACTGTGTGCAACAACTTTGGTCTGCTAAGCGGGCATCCATTCAAGCATGTAGCCAGTGTGCCAAAGAATCACAAATTCATTATGTTTGTATGTAGTAGCCACTAATCAAGAAGGAACCTAGTGGCTGACCATTGACTCTGATAGCAACACTCTATGCATGGAATCCTCTGAGGGCCTTGTACGTGCCTATATGAAAAGCATGGACAAACTAGAAAAGATCCATCAACAAATTTCCACTGTTGATGACAATGATGATTAGGGAAAGCTACAAATCCCTGAAAGCTTTAGATAGGAGCCCCTGGAACTGAAATCCTTACTAGTCAATCTCAAATATGCATTCTTGCATAATGGCAAGCCAATAATCATCAATGCCATTCTTGCTTTTGAACAAAAGAAGAGATTGCTAAAGATGGTGAACAAATGGGTGGTTGCTTTTGCATGGTCATATCCTAAATTGACAGAAGTTGATCTTAGGGTATGCCAACATTGAATTTATATCGACCCCTCCATAAATCCACAATGATAGCCACAAAGACGATTGAACCCCAAACTGAAGCAAATCATCAAGGATGAAATTAAACAATTATCGAAAGTGGGGCTCATCTATTCCATTGCGGATAGCGAATGGGTCAGCCCACTCATTATTGTGCCAAAGAAGGATGGCAAATGGAGAGTCTATATAGATTTATAATTACTAAATATAGTAACCTTTAAGGATCACTTTCCACTTCCGTTTGTTTATCAAGTGTTGGATACCATTTTAAGGCATTGCTACTATAGCTTTTTGGATAGTTATAATGGCTATAACCAAATCTAGATCACACTTGAAGACCAGGCCAAGACAACATTTGCAAGACCCTGGGGGACTTTTGCATATAAGANTGAAGACCAAGCCAAGACAACATTTGCAAGACCCTGGGGGACTTTTGCATATAAGAAGATGCTCTTTGGCCTATGCAATGCACCTGCAACCTTCCAATGCCTCGTCCTCAACATCTTTCAGCAATAGATTGGCCATGGAGTAGAAATTTTTTTGAATGACTTCTCTACCTATGGAGCAACATTTGAAAAAGCCTTAGACTGCCTTGAGCAAGTTTTAAAAATATGTGTGAAAACTAATTTACAGCTCAACTGGAAAAAGAGCCACTTAATGGTCCAAGAGGGCATTGTTCTAGGGCATCAAATTTTACAAGCAGGGATTGGTGTAGATCCTAAAAAAATCAAAGTTATCCAATGAATCACCAATCAACTAGACACTGTAAAAGATGTGTAGTCATTCCTTGGACACACTAGGTATTACCAACGCTTCATTGAGAATTTCTTGAAGATCACCAAGTTGTTGATGGAACTAACAAAGAAGGATGCTTTGTTTGTCTGGACTAGGAAATGTGAGTCTGCATTCCAAACACTAAAATAGAAACTCGTAGAGACCCCAATTCTATGGGCACCTAACTAGTCCAAACCATTTCACATCATGACGGATGTGTTTAACTATGCATTGGAAGCTTTGCTCACACAGTTGGATGACCAGAGATGTCCATATTACATCCATTGTGCAAGCTGAAGCATTATGGGTGCTTAGCTCAATTACACCACCACCGAAAAGGAATTAATGGTAGTGGTGTTTGCCTTGGAAAAGTTCTGAAACTATGTGCTCAGATACAAGGTGTTTGTACATACTAACCACAATGTCATCTAGTTCCTTATGAACAAACAAATGGTGAGTCCCTGTATCATACGGTGGCTCATGATCCTTCAGGAATTTGACCTTACTATGGTGGACAAAAAGGGAACTGAGAATATAGTTGCTGATCACTTATCTTGGTTATGATGGGACAGCATAGAGGAGGAGGAGCCACTCTCCAACCAATTTCTAGATGAACTCCTGTTCGTTGGAGCAATCACCAAGGAAACACCACAAGATCAACTTGGTTTAGCGACATCCTTACCTATCTTTTAACACAAGAGTTACCAAAGGGGTGGGAACATTGGAAGAAGTAACAATTTCTTCACAAGGCCAAGAACTTCATGGAAATCAATGAACACCTTTACAAGGTATGTGCGGATAGCTTGGTTCAATGGTACGTCCCTAATGAGGATAAACTACGCATCCTTCAAGATGCTCATGGGGGCCTTTGTGGGGGCCACTATGTTGGACAACACACAGCCATTAAGATCTTGCTTGCAGGATATTACTAGCCTACACTTTTCAGAGATGCCCAATGGTTTGTCTGCTCCTATGAATGATGTTAGATAGATGGTGGGATGACAACACGAATGGAGGGACCTCAACAGTGGATCCAGGCACTAGAACCCTTCAATATTTGGGACATCGACTTCATGTGTCCCATCACACCCATGCCCAACGGGAAGGCATATATCATCATCGTAGTAGACTACTATACAAAATGGGTAGAGGCGGCAATCGTCATAAACTATTCCTCAACCACAGCCACACAATTTGTCCAATAGCAAATCATGAACAGGTTTGGGGTGCCACATGCACTCATTTCAGATAATGGCACTCACTTCACAGGTACTACTTTTTGTAAACTCATGTAGCACTTGGGAGTTGAACATAAATTTACAACACCCTATCACCCCCAAGCCAATGGACAAGCCAAAGTCACAAATAGAGAGATTACAAAGATCCTAACTAGGACCATTAGCAAATATAGGAGGGATTAGAGCACAAAACTTAACGATGCCCTTTGGGATTATCACTCAACATGGAAACTTCCTATCAGCTACTCTCCTTACAGGTTAGTGTATGGGAAACTACCAAAACTTCCAATTCAAACAGAACTCTGAACACTATCTATTGCCAATGACTTGGGTCTTGACTTATCACTAGTACAATGAAAATGACTCATCAACTTGAATGTGCTAGATGAAAATTGACTAGTAGCCCTATCATCAAATGAAATAAACAAGGCCTATAATAAAAAATGTCATGATCTTAGGATTCAAAAGGTAACATTTCAACATGGAGATAAGGTACTCTATTGGAACCCCACACGTGTACCACAACATACTAAGTTTCAAACACTATGGAAGGGACCTTATATTATTTCTAAAACATTTCCATCCAAGGCCCTACTTATACACAAACTTGAGGATCCCACGAAAACATAGTTAGTCAATATGCAACAATTAAAACCCTTCCATGAACCTCACCGAACTAGTGTCACTACCCTCTCATCGCATAGTTAACCTTGTTCCATTTTCCGGATCTCCTCCTCCCAGCTTAGTCATGGGGAAGATCACCATCCATGCTAACAACCTCTATTGGCTCCTTAGTTGTTTTTGAAATTTTTTATTTTACACATTTTTGTTTCACAACATCATTCATATATTTGACCATTCTTACTTACTTTTTCTTTATTTATTTATTTATTTCTATATGTATATATGTACTTATCCTTCGGTTGTTTTAAAATTTTCATTAATAAGTTGTCTTATTGTCACAAGATGTACTGGTGCAATTGTTCCTCTTTGTGATGGTTCACATGTTATGGTCCACCTATTATATCTAATTTTTGCCTTAGCATTTTTTTTCTAGGAAGCTACATTATACTTTCATTTCATGTAACAGGCAATGACTCCACGTCATCCACCCATCCATCCACTCCATGGTTTTTATTATTTTGAAAACATGCAATCCCTTTCCATTAAAAATAACTTTAATTAATGTGTGACTTGCATAGTTTCTAGATTTGAGAAGGATACAATGGTTTGAACAAGGTGTGACTTCAAGTGGAATGCAACATTCTTCATACTTTTCTATTCCCTTGAATGCAAGAGTGTTCTCATAGACTTCTTACCACTCCATATCCTCTCATAATAGGAAGTTAAATGGCAATTTTTCCTTGTATGGTGTGGTCCTCATCATCCACAAGAAAAAAAAGAGCAAGAATGAGGATTCAAAGCATACCCCTTGGATCAGATGCATGCAAAAATGCATGGGTCTTTGCATGGTGTGGTTCCCATATATATAAAAAAAGAAAACAACAACAAACACATGGGAATTCAAAGCACACCCCTTAGACTACTTCTAACGGGCTACAAGCACTAGTCATGGGACTTGTCTCATCCCCTCTAACCAAGGTCCTTCATCACTTTCTATACCTCACTCATGTTGGAGTGGTGGTTGTTTGTGGGAGCATTCTTGTGCCTCAAGGGGATAGACTAGTCTTTGAATGTTGATGCGATGTCACTGAGTGTGGTTGGTTTTGGGTTTGGATTGAGGATGGATCCTACCAGGTCACTTAATCACACACTTCACAAGGGATTTCATGTGACAAAAATTAGAAATTCCATTTCACTCCCTCTTCTCTTCATCAATTACTTTTCATTACTCACCTCACTGCCAGTTTTATGTTTTGATTATCTATCGTGCTTTGCTAGAACTCATAAATTTTTCGGCTAGTTCTCATGGATGTCAATATTAACTTGTGGTGACCATTAATTAACTATGGGGCCCATGAACTCCTATGTTGATAATGTGCAAGGGTAACTAAGGCTAATGCCTGCTATGGGGAGGATCCACTTGCCTATCCTTTGGTCCTGGTTGTTAATCTCCTATCCCTTTGATATAGTTGGTCGATTGTCCCCATGCTACCCATTGCATGGCTCTTCACTCACAAAGTTTCATATTATGACATTCTCCTACCTTCAACTCTTCTTTTGATGACAATCTTCCTTCCTCTCTCTGTCATATGGTTCTCTGGCCTCTAGGTTCTTGAATCACCCCAACTTTGTGTTCCAATCCAAAGAGTTGGGCTCTTACTTCATCAGTCAACGCAGGTCAACTAAGCTAAAAAACAATGTCAACTAGGCCCCATATACACATCCCCCTGCGTTTACGCAGCCTCATTTACGTGGCCTCATCAACGCATGACAAAAATGCTATATATACCCACATTGTGCCTTTGAAATTTGTCCATTTGTTCACAAAGCAAGGGGAGTTTTTTCCATTTTCCTTCGTCAAGTATTCTTTCTGAGTACATACCATTTCTACTGTGTGTCCCAATCCAACCATTCTTTCACCATTTTGCTACCATTGTGGGGGGCAGGGGGATGAGGTCTATAATTATTATGATTATCAAAGACTTAACACCTCTTAGGGGACATATAAGAAAAAAAAAACAAAAAAACTATAAATNCAGATAAGAAAAAAAATAAAAACAACAAAACAATGATAAATTGTAACTCATTATGTTTTATTGTTTTTTCTAACCCCTCAACTACACTCCAGGAAGCCTAACAAGATGCTCGTGTCAGTGTCATAGCTTAGTTAAAATGAGGTGTATTATGGCCATTTTGAGCAACTTATACACATTTTAATTCATGGTTATGTTATGATTGTAGATGGCACCTAAATGGAGGCATCCAAGAGGAGAAGAACCATACCAACCAAGGGATAAGCAACCTAGAACAGAAAGAGGATGAGGCACATGACCTGAAGAGCATGAGGAGGGCTCACATGCAACTGGCCCCCTCCATGAAGGACCCAACATGGAATCTATTCATTAAATTCCTGAAGAGGACATTCTCAATGAACAGTTGTAAAGGGATGAGACTCCAATGGTAGCACCACGGCTTGAGGTCACCCTAACCCAAGCCTATGTTGATGCTATTAAGTCAAGGGAGCTGCAACGAACAGTCCTTCAGGAATTAAACTTCGGACCATTTCTAGAAAATGCACCAAAAGAATTCAAAACCCAACTACAAAATTCTCCTATGTGGCCAATCATCACCTCGAGTGGTGAATGGTACCTACAAGAAACTTATCTCTTCTGGATGAATAGACAACCGAGGTCTAGAGTAAGAATCAAGGAAATTCATGTATCTTACTCTATAGAAGCAATAGTGCAAGCTCTTGGGTTACCTGAGACCAAAGCTGATGTGGCAAAGATTCTAAAACAAGTAGACCCCGAGGTGAAGGCAGAGTGGATCAAATGATGCTATGGGATAAAATGTAAGACGTTTAGCACACTAACCTATTGGCATATTTGGCCATTCCATGGAACAGTTAGAATATTTTATTAAAAATTGGAATAATCTATGGTTGTAAATTTAGAATTAAATTTACAGCTTTAGTGTTGTGGGTCGATGGGTGTTTTTGGAGAAGTAATGCACTGGTAAATAATTTGATGTTGAAGCCTTCTTGATATAAAATGAAAGTGCTAGATTTTTCCCATATTGGAGATTGGAAGATAGTACTATAGCAAACAAGGAATTATATTATATACGTGAAAGGCATTGGTGAAGAATGTGCTCTAAAATTTTTTGGAAAGGTCCCAAGTTGAAAATCCTTGTTGTTAAGCTCGGTTGTATTTTTTGGACCTAAGATAACGTTTGAAACTCCTTGCAAAAAAAATAAAAAATAAAACAAAAATCAGCAACGCCTCTATCGTCCTGAAGATTGTACAGCGATGAGAGTGGAGGAAAAGGAGACTACAGTTGGACCAATGATTCCTGACACCATATACCTGCTGAACGCAGCAATGGTGGGGGAGCAAACACCATACATGTAAAGATAATATTAGTGGAGGTGTAGTTGCAGGTGAAGACGAAGGAAAATCATGGCGTTCCTGGAAAATCACGTTGTAGTAAAAGTTCAAAATCACCCGCCGCACGACATTCATCCTGGCGTAGATGGGCACTATGAAAACTACCATCTAGATGGGCATAACCAAGTCCCTGGGGCATGAAACATCTTTGTCATAAATGTAGGGATATTTTAAAAAAAATTTGAAACCCTCTTCCACACATAATATACAGAGAAAGGAGTCACGTTTTGTTGAAACCCCGATTTCATTTCCAGTTTTGTAGGCCATGGCAGTTCTGGAGGTTGTGGTAGTTATAATGGCATGATGAAGGTTCCTTTGGTCTCGTTGGATGTCGATCCATGATACGTTCGCCCATGGGTCTACAATCAATGGCAGTGATTTGGAAGACGATTCACAAAAACAAAAAAAAACGTAGGAAGCCCTAAGCGAATTTGGGGCAAAACAAACCAAATTCCAGGAAACTGAAACCCTATGTTCAGGACCATATGTTCAGCACATCATTTTCTTTCTTTCAAGAAAATCCTTTTCCCTCGCTCTTCAGCAACTAAACACCACAACGATGCTGGATGCAGCGGTAGAGCCTTCTCCCACAGTGGTGGTTGATAACAATTTTTGGCAGGAAGGGATATTTTGAAAATATTTTCTGGCAGTTCCAAGCCTGGCACCTTCACATTCAAACCTAATGTTTGGGATTTAAATTTTTATTTTCAGCCACTTTAATACGGGTGCAAGTGCAGATAAATTATTTATATAAATTTAAATAGACTAGCTACCATCAACGTCTACACCAAGGTTTTGTTCATAAAAATTACTAAGGGCTTCAATAGTATTCTTAAAAATTTTAAACAAATAAAAATGAAAAGCTATTGGAGCTATAATTTT